>AWOL01S0035394.1:8459-34123 GCA_000715115.1 Nicotiana otophora
CCCACTTAAGATCAGTCGTTCTCGAATGAGGGGTAGAGTCCGCCCAAAACACCCAACATAATTCATCTCCTCCTTTCACCCATTGCAATCCCCCAAATTTGACTAACTCCCAAATTTTCCAAAATATTTGGCAGAGTCTGCTCTGTAATTGGGCCTATCCAGCTGCTAGAGAATCACCAAAACCACCCTAACAACACATCCATAACTCAACAATGCATCACAGTATATATCAACAACACTCCAACATTAGGGCATTACATTAATAGAAGTGGTATCTTGACATGAACTGTACACATTTAAATCATAACAGATAGAAAAAACCCTTTGAACCATAGCTATTTGGCTCTACAAACAAGTGAGAATATTTCCTTTCCTCAACACTTTCAGCCTACAAGGTGATCTCCTCGACTCACAGACTTAGCCATAGCACTTGACAGACGCAATCTCAATTTCCGGACTTATCTAATAAGGATGACAATTAGGTACCTCTCATAAGCCAATTGCCCATTAAATTTACCTTTCATAGCTTCCACCGGAATGATAGACAAACGACTCCCAACTACCATTTCGGACGTAGACACATGAAACACCGGGTGCATGGAGAACAACAATGGGGGACACATCATACTCATAGCTTGGCCTATTTCTTTCAAGATTCCATAAGGCCCAAATGTAAACTACACCTGTCTTACCTTTATTAACAATTCACATAGTATCTTCATAGAGAAGGTCTGGAGAATAACCCGTTCACTCTCTTTAACTCTAAATCTCTAAATCAGACACCCAAATTAAACCTTTGGCGACCTTAAACCATTATTCTAGGATGTGCTAGAATGAATAGGACTATAGAGTCCCTACCCAATATGTTCAATCATGTAATGATGTTTCTTCTTTGAAATGTTTGAACCTACAACTCTTGATAGATTTACCACAAATAGGAACAATGAGGTTCAAGATTAGACTGGAATTGTTCAAGAATCCATCATTGTATTGAGAAGGGCATTTTAAGAGATTATATTCTAAGAGACATGAGGGTGACCACCAATAGTGCTGCCATGGTTAATCATTATGATGGAATCATCGGTTAAACAAATGAGGCATAGAGTTATCAGTACATATTAATAATGTTGGAACCATGTACATGATCCTAAGATGTATAACTAGTGAGTCATTTTAGACATGGGATGTATGAGTGGCCTGATCAGGAGGATAAAACATTAGCATAAGTTATTATGGGAAGATGATAAGTCACGAAAGTGATAGTAACAATTGTTTCACTCCATATATGCCTTGTTCGGGAATTGTAGCCTTAAAGAGAAATAGTAAAGTACATGACACTAGTTGCCTCCTCGAGTGTAGAGAAGATCAGTTTAATTCAAAATGAGAAGATTCTTGCACCATGGATATGATACAGATTTCAAAATACATGAAGTTGCGTTATGCCCTCAACATTAACTAACACAAGGAATCTCTACCATAAGCCCATGAGGTTGAAAAAAGAAGTTGAACATCTGTAAGATTATTATCATTCTGACAGATTAACCCTTGCCAATAGTTGATCCTATATAAGAGGACAAGAGATACGACAAACTTGTATTTCAAATCAATATGCTCGTGATATGTGTTATAATCTGAAACATCCACCTGAAGTGGGGAGGAAAAGGTCGTGATAAGGCTACTTAACTTTCAACCTCCCCCGAATGAAGCCATGTAGCTAGGACATCTTAATATTAGGATGAAACCATGTATTTGTCAGAGAGAACGAACATTTTCCTATGAACTAGACATGTTTCTGCCATAATAATTCTCAAGATGCCATACTAGGCCACTTCATGGGAAACTACAATACTAGGAACAAAGTGAGATACTTACTTCGGAATGATCTAAACAGACATGAAAGTCACACTGAGATGGGCGAACAATAGATATTCCTATGGCGAATTTTTGAGAAATCCCAAATTTCCGAGAAACTCTATGCGGACGAGTGACCATTTCAATTGACATGTACACATATGATGGGTGCTGAGATATGCTCTTACGTTACTAGACAGTGGAAAAGGTTTATGGTAATGCTCATAAAAGGGAGTAGAGTGACTGTTCAAACCATATTAGTCACGTGCGCAGGAGAAAGAGACTGGCTCAATAAAGATCTTGACACTAGGCTGCCTTACATTAGATTTGATACTACTTAGGTAAATATTATAATTGTGCGTGAATAGGCACAAGTGACAAGATGTTATCTATTTGAATCAGAAGGTTCTGTAAGAAATTCATCATATATAGTCCCTTGTTGAGAACACTAGGGAAGCAAGTGGGAAGTATTAATCCTAGAGTTATAACTCAATTCAAGGACATAATAATAGAACTCAATTCCTCAAGAGGTCGTCAATATAAGGAATTGTGATAAAGAGGCTTCACAAATGATAGGTCTTGTTCAAAGAGTAGATACATAGAATGGCTCATAAAGCTATTTCGGTTCTATCCCAAATTCCATAGCAACATTAGGAATGACATTTGACAAGCTGGAACCGAGATCAATAAGGGCATATACATCATGAGATTGGACAGTCAATATACCTGTAACCACATCTGTAGAAACCTCTGACTTTTGACGCCTCCTCATAGCATAATACCTGTTGGGCCTACCCAAGCTCTGAACACCACCCCTAGCTTCTCCACGCCCTGCGAGCGATATAGTGCCTCTAGTTTGGAGAGGCGTTGTGGATGTAGTAACTGCAGAACTAGATGGTTGTGTCGCACCCCCACCCATACTCTAGCGAGACAAATGACAATCTCTTTGAATGTGACCCCTCATACCACACTTGTAGCATACATTGGTACCATAATGACATACTCCCGAATGACATCTCCCACACTTCACACAATGGGGATGAGGTCCGCTAAACTGACTTGCCCCACTGACCTGATATTTACCCTTTTTGCATACATCATAAGCATCCCCTTATCCTTCCTCCAGGCCTCCAATGCAGGAGTAACAAACCCCGTACCGGTTTGCTGTGTGGGCCTTTGGAGTTTCCCAAACCTGCCACCCCTAACATGCTGCTGAGCATACTCACAACAGGACACCAAATGTTCATTCTTGCACATTAGGCAGACTGAGATGGGTGTACCCAACCTAGGGCATTCGTTCTTCTTGTGCCCCCTATTTTCACAACCATAACATATTTCAAGAGTCATCCAACATCTCCCCAAGTGACGCTTCTTGAAAACCAAACAATCCGGCTTATTAGTACCAACTAACTTTTTTCGTTTCTCAGATACACTCACCACACGATCCGGTGGTGTGGTGACATTGATAGGAACAAGGACAGTTCCCTTAGAAACAAGTTCTTACAATCCCTCCATAGCTTGATGCATTCTCCCAACGAACTCTTGTGTAATCTCCCCCAGATTCAATGGCGCGGTCATTCCCTCCTTGTTGCTTCGATCTTGTAGATTACTCATCTGGAAAATGAGGCATAATGAGGAAATTAGCTTTGTATCTTGAGTTCTATCGCATGATCTGGAGTATCAAAGAAGGGTGAAATTCCTAAATGTCCAAGTAGCCTCCTCATTATAGATGTGGTCGACAACACACCGATAAGGACTCTACTAGACATGGCTCCAAGACATCCTAGGACACTTTAAAACCTTAGGCTCTGATACCAAGTTTGTCACACCCCGACCTCGGGGAGCGCGATAAACACTTAACCAAGATACCCCGGTTAAGCAAGCCTGTTAAGCAAGCCTGAAGATTAACTACTACATCCGTACTCATTACCCCACCTCGGCACCATAAAACTAGAATCCCTTGGAAAAATTTTACGGGGCCTTACATTAATGATATAAACAACTTATGATTAGCGAAGGGAGAATTAGTTACTAACTAATACTTCTTTTAATCCCAGATTCTTTAAGGCTTGCCTAAGTTGTTTTATATTATTTAAGATATAAAGTAAATCATTCAATCTAATATATAATTGTTGTATACATGTGAGATAAAAACAACAACATGAATGCAGCAAAATGCGATAAGGCAGTAAGACTAAGGTAATGAGACAGTAAATAATAAAGGAGTCAAAAGGAGAGGATTGGACTCTGGTTTTTGGGACGCAAAGGGGCAGGCCCAGCAATGATAGGGACGAGCAACAACTGACTTTGGACTTCCGAGATGTATCAATGCCGGACTTGGGCCTGAGTTCCTTAAGAACCCAGTAGGCCGAAACAATTATACATGTTTAAAAAGGAAATAGATGGTCATTAGAAAGATAATACTCTATAAATGTTCATACATGAAACTTGCAAGAAAAATAAAGAAGATAATTAACACTATTTAAACACTAGGAAGGTCATACTAATATGGCGGTTATGTATAGTGAATGATCCACATTGAACACCTTTCATTATTATTAAACACTAAAATCAAAGAGAATAACAAATGTCAATGAATTAAGAGCTAAGGAAAGAGTTTCACTCAAGGTCAATGCCTCTTTGGATCCCCTGACACTTCAAAGTTCCCAAGGGTCTGAAGACCCAAGGCAATGCTTGTACCGGGGAGAGTAGCCCAACCAAGAGATAAACTCTACTGCAAAATACCTTTAACCACTAATGACTCATTCTTCCATATAGGTTTAAGTGTCAATGAGGCACTTTCAATGCGAATCAATCACCATAATACATCATACCACAGAAGTATACCCCCTTTCTTAACAGAATAACATAAGGAGCACAAAAATAAATTCCTTTTTTCACAACTATATTTCCAATCCTGAGTGAATGATTAACACACTAAAAAGGTCTAAAGGTCAATTTCCAAACACACATAGAGGCAGGAATAATGTTACTGCTAAGATCCAAAGACTTGGGATCACACATCTTAAGGATAGATAAAGATCACATAGTTCAGATATGCAACATCCTAGAAATACAGATGCCTTTGCCTTAACAGACTAATCACAGACTGGTTTAACTCAGGTATTGTCATTAGCACATACATAGGTTAACAATATTACTTGAAACTTTTGAGAGCATCAACAAAGATTTAGACAAGCAGTCATAGTTAGAAACCTCTACATTTGTTATTAGATATACTAGAATATAATCAGAACTTTTAACATGACTACATGTTTATATATTCAAATGAAACATCTAAAAATGCTTAACAGGATCACAAACTATCAAGCTTATTTAACCTTGAAATTGATGACAGAACCACTACTTATAAGAATATTAATATCATTATGTGGGCAAACTATTATGTCCAAGCAGTAGCAATAAGAAGTTTCTCTTAGGGTTAACAAACCAGATTCAGTTCAGATTAACATGGAAAGAGAGAACTGAATGCAGTTTCAAGATAGTGTAGAGAAATATGAAATCATGAAAGATAAATAGAGGTACATGCAGCACCTTTATTCAGCTACATGTAGATACTTCAACTAAGGTTATAGTCTTACAAAAACAGGATGAGCTTCACTCATTATAAGATCAAGTCAACAATGTCATAAAAGGGGGTTAAAGATAGGGAAGATATTATACTAAGCAGGCTTAACTTAGCTGTACAGACTAAAGATTAACATCTAAACATGATGGAGTTGCATCCAACTTATAAAGCATTTAACATTAAACTATAGCAGATATGACCATAACCTATTTTATGAGAGATAACTTGGTCATAACAGAACATATGCAGAATGGTTACTGATGTTCATAAAAGTTCAACTTAATGAAACTATTTCATACAAAGAGACTTAGATATGTAATTAACATTTAAACATGGATATAAGGCTCTGATAGTAATGACTCAAAGGCTAAATAAAGGTTAACAAACACTTATGTAAATAAAGAAAGCATTTTGAACACTTAAACTTCACATGCTTCAACTAAGTGATGAAGAATTAAAATATGTGCATTCATGTAGGTTCTAGTTAGAGTCATCAAGCAGCAACCTCAAATACAGAATAACTGGATACATAAATATGAAAGATCATAGTAGAACATTAAAGAAAATTTGGAGTCTAGGAAAATGTGAGAATTCATTAAGGCATAATAAGTAACTTAATCATATAAGTTGCTTGATACAGAATAGAAGTTATCAAGGTCACATAACAACTCAATCAATACAGATTAAAGATACTCAAAAGCATAACATATGACTATATATTAACAACACCTCATTATGAACTAGAATAAAAATCTATACTAATGAAAAACATCATAAACAAAAACAGTTAATAGAAAGATAGTAGCATGTTCATGATTTTCGAACAAGACAATCAAAAGAAAGGGCGGAGGTGTACTGACCTTTTCTAGGGCAGCAGACCAAACGTGATTTTGACTTAGCCGCATGAAAACCAAAGCTTCAAGCTTTTGAGTGGTGAAAGAACTTAGAGAAACAAAGAGAGATGGAGATTAATCAGAAAGTACTTAGGCTTCTGAAAATGATTCGTATGAGATTTTTAGGCTAATGTTAGGTCTGATAGGTCTGATTGGTGAGAGCATTCGATGCTCTATTTATAGTGCCATTCAATGGCTTAGGGTTCTAACGATTAACACTTGACTACCAGATGGTGCAAGCAAAATTGAGTGAAAATCTAAGAAACATAGGTGAAATCAGTAAGGGTTTTATCTTAGGGGAAAGAGGTTGACCGTTGAAGGCAAGAATCAGTGGACAAAGCTCGGAGACCTAGAGGTAACTGTGTTTGAATTCTGGGTATGGAATATTCATCACGAGATCTCTGAAGAAGCTCCATGCATGCTTCAATTTAACATAACAGAACAAAATTCTGAAGAGTTGATTCGTATGCTAGGGTTTCGGACATGGGGGAATTGAAATGGAGTGATGAAATGGGAAAGAGATCGACGAGAATCATGGGTATGAGAGATAGAAGGTATGAATCTCTGGTTGATTTGAGACCTTGCATGAATTTGTGCAAGGTTTCCTTACTGAACAGGTCTATGAGGTTGAGAGAAATAAGAGAGAAAGGGGAAAGAAGGGTGGCTGGGCAGATGGGAAATGATTTTAGGGTTTTGGTAGTTTAGGCCATCTCTGGGTTAAGGTTGGAAGATGAGATATGGGCCGTTGAATCTTTAGATCAACGGCCTTGATAAATCACAAATTAAATAGTTAAAATGAAGAATTATGGAGGCCGTTGGATCCTTGGATTCTGTCACGAACCCAAATCCCACCACAGGCATTGTGATGGCACCTAGTCTCTAAAACTAGGTAAGCCAATTACCATAATAATTAATCCAATTATTAATAATGATAATTTGAAACAGTGTTTAATATGAATACCGAAATAAAAGTGGAATAAGCATATGCGACAATAATCATAACAACCTCCTAAGATTTGATAATACAGAGTCACGAACTCTAGTTAAGTACATGGAAATATCTCACAGGTCGAAATACAATACTGCTCAAGTGACAAGCTGATGGTTGAATATAAGGAAAGGACTCTAAGGGACTGCGATAACCAAGAAACTCTACCTTGAATCCTTGCAAACAACAAGCGAACTCTGCCCAAGTTCGATATCTCCAATACTTGGCTCTGCACAACAATGTGCAAAAGTATAGTATGAGTACATACGGTCGGTACCCAGTAAGTATCAAAACTAACCTCTGTGGAGTAGTGACGAGGTACAAGTAAAGACATTCACTAGAAAAAATAACCCGTGCAGTATAGAAGTATAAAGCTAATAATAGAAAAGCAGAAATCAGTCAATGGCAACAAAAATCAACATGTGACACAAACAATAAAGTAATATAAACACCATGAAAATACCATTAAAACCAAATAAGGAACACAATGACAACCAATTATCAAGCCTTCTAATACAAGTTTTGCAACAAAAGTCTCTCGAGATATCTCATCTCATGGTCACAGTCACGGGTTTCAACCCACCATCATATGGTTACGTCACCTTGTGCCCACATTTCAATTCACAACCGCACAGACAACTCACGTGCAAATATCTCAATCCGTCCGGCATGATCACAGGCTCACATTCACAATCCGCCCGACGTGGTCACAGGATCACAATTAACTTGAAAACGAATATTATAATAACACAAGGGCATGATTAATAAATGTCAAATTTTCATACTCCTAGGCTAGTATAAGTGGCATGCTACGGTGTATGCTTGTGCAAGTATACTACTACAGCCTAAGTCAACGAATAATATAAAATACGTCGAGTAGCTCATCGAAGCAGCAAAATAAGTTACGCAAGGTGTATGACATATACAAGGAAAAGCACACCATCATACGCAAATCACCAACACAATGTCCCCAAGCCATCACACATCATCTATGACATTTGCTACCCTTATCTCTCCGTTAGCCACCTGTACCACTCCGCCCTAACAATATCGTTAGCCACTCTTATCTCTCTGATAGCTACCAGTATCACTCCGTACAATAGCCACCCTTATCACTTCACTCGTAAAATAACACAATAGCCACCCTTATCTCTCCGTACAATCAACAACAATGAGATTCTACCCTTATTACCTGCATAACAACAACGGTGAAATGCCACCCTTATACCCTGCATAACAACAACCAAACCACAAAACAATTTACAATTTCTAACATCACAATAACACGACGTATCAACTCGTATCACAAGTGTCCATAGGTCATAAACTTTCCAAAGATCAAACAATATCAATATTTTCACAGCAAATAGCCCACGGCTCAACACAATGTGTATAAAATCTCAATAACAATAAAATGAATGGGAAAGTAACTCAACGAGGAACAACACCCCCTTTAAACACCACTTCAAATAAAATAGATTAGTGACTTTCGATAAACTCAATTCCAATTAATTATTTAAGGATAAACTCAATAGTAAAAGTATTCCCATGAAATGGCAAACTCCGGATTCTAGTGTATGAATTAGGCAAAAAAATAAAAGAGATAGTATGAACTAGCAACAATGTCAAAATGCATGAGAATAACCCAACAACAAAAGGATATAATGTGCAATAATTTCAACTAAGAATAACTCAACAATAAAACAATCATATAATTATAAAAGTGGTAACAACTTCAAAGAAATTGCATATAAGAGAAAACTCGACAAGTAAAGAATGTGACATGTAATGACGACCTCAATAAAGTATGTGATAGTAGACGTGACAAATTAGAGATATAACATGTGCTAACAAATTCCAAATAAGTACATGATAGAAGCCTAAGAGTCTAATCCAGTCAATTTTTCTATATATAAGCCCGAGTACGTACTCGTCACCTCGTGTACACGGCTTTCATAAGATACAAATAGCACAAATGACTCAAATCTTAAGAGGTAGTATCCCCACACAAAGTTAGGCAAGATACTTACCTCAAAACATGCTATCTCAATCCACTAGCAAGCCTTTTCCACGGTTATCCAACTCTGAACGGCTCGGGTATAACCAAAATAAATTTATACCATAAATACAAACCAAAGGAAATTATTTCGAGTAATAAGGATAAATTTTTTTAAAGTGAAACGAAAAGTCAACTCAAAAAGTGAACCCCCAGGCCTGCATCTCGAGACTCAACCAAACTTAAGAAATTTGAATACCCATTCAATAACGAGTCCAACCATACTAAAATTACCCAAATCTGACTTCAATTCGCCCTTCAAATCCCCAAAATTCGGCCTAAGAAGTTTCACAATTGAAGAAAATAAGTTTCGTCAAAAAGTCGACAAGTTTGGAATGTTATAACATGTACTTTTGCGGTGAGACTAGGGTGTTTAAAATGACAAGGAGGTTATGTTATTCGTTGTTTTAGTCGTATGATAGTCGTGTGTTATGTTTTGAAGTCAAACGAGCTGTGGAACAAAAGTTGGCAAAGGTCACCACAAGTTACATTCCCAATGTGCTGAATATTAGGTCAAATGTAGCTGAGCATTTCTCCAAATATACTTGGAAGTAAGAGATGATCCACATACCAAATTGAATGTCTAGGAGTCTAGTTTCTAACTCATTAAACCATTCATCGATAAGACAAAGTAGAGAGATATTCGTATTTTTGCGAAGTTGCGGAAGCAGCTCCCACGGGACACACTTAGGCGGTAGGTGATTCTCCAGCCTTTAAAGAGCAGGGCAAGGCTCATTTGGGGTCATTCTTCGACCCAACCAGACCCAATACTCTCCCAAAACACTCTCAAATTAGTCTCTATGAATCTAGAGTGAAAACCAAAGATACAAACATGAATCCAATGCTAGAAATCTCGTGGTGCTTTCTAGATCATAGTTCTTCATCATGTGGCTGTTTTGGAGGAACCTTCAAAGTGATGTAACCTCAGATTTCGTATTTTTCTTGTTGATTAAAGTAATAATCAGTCCCTCCCTCATATATATTATAGTTTCAAGGAGCAATACAAGTGTTTACACACCAACTTGGATACAAAAGTTGATTCAAGAAGAGAATACAAGTCCTATAGTATTGTGATGTGATTGAGGGTTATTGTGAGCTACACCAGCTGGAGATTTCAAGTTGTATATACTTCCTAAGGTAACTAAATCATGTTATTGGTTGTGCTTAAGGTTAAATCATGTGTTGGTTGAGTTTCTTGAGTGAAAATCTACAAGGTAGTAATTGACATGGCATAAGGAACTGTTATTCTTTTTTTTTGTAGTCTGTGTTGAGGCTATATAAATAGTTTGTTATGGCTGTAAATTGTTATAAACAGTTTGGCTATGTTGTGTCCTCTGTTTTTAAGCTTATCCATGTGCTAATTCAATTGATTAAAGAAGATAACATGAAAAACAAGAGGTTGACGATAAAGGTTAAGGTGCTAGGCTTGTGGACTATTTTTTGAAGACTTTTCTTATGATGTTTTGGGCTAAAAATGATATGGTAAGCATAAGTATGATTTTATAGATGTTGTAGGACAATTCATGGAAAAGGAATTGGTTTAAATTATATTTTGTTAATTGTAAATCGAGTTTGCCGCTCAAAATGATTGTTGAAGTAATCAGAGAGCTTATTGTAAATTATATTGTTGTTGTTTGCGTTGTTTGGTGACTTTTAGTAACTTATGGGATGTAGTAAAAATAGGGGAGGTGCTGTCCGTTTTCTTGTAGAATATTGGTTTTGAATATGAGAGTTACAACACTTATATGATGACGACAAAGTCAGTTTACTCATTGTAGACGTAACAAGATTATATTGAGCATGGTTGACGATTGGAGAGAAGATTGCAAAGGTATGTTAAGGCACTTCCTTATTTATTTTGGCATTAACCAAAGTGAAATGAACGTAAACGATATGCTATTTCATAATGGATCTACTCCTAGCAACTAAGGTTGTCCATGTTGTTCTTTCTTTATAAAGTTATTCTAAGAAAGTATGTATGATCCTTGAATCATATTGAGGTTCATATTGATGGTATGGATGCCCATAATATTAAACGAAGGTGCGACGACCTTACATCACTCCAAAAGGTTTAAAACGTGATTCCATGAGTCCAGCATGCATTATATATATGTATCTATTTTAATCTACCGAGCCGCGCTATAGTCAGTCGGGTACCACACCTATTGTGCAACTACTGATCAGTTGGGTTTTACCGATCTCCATATGGCCGGGTACGATTTTACCGAGCCTTATAATGGCCGGGTATGTTTTTACCGAGTCCTCTTCGAGGCCGGGTACGATATGATGATGCACACAGAGGCATTTGTTTTTGAACGTTTATGTATATCTATATATATATCATGCATTTCATGTCAATGGCCCTCAGAGGCACTCAAGTGTTACATGTTATATCTTCTTTATCTCTCTTTACATTATAGTTCTTATTTATGTTTCCTACCTTACATACTCGGTACTTTATTCGTACTGACGTTCTTTTTGCCTGGGGATGCTGTGTTTCATGCTCGCAGGTCCCGATAGTTCGGTTGACAGTCCTCCTAGTAGGCTATCAGCTCAGCGGAAGGTGTTGATGCACTCCACTTCCTCCGGAGTTCCCCATTTGGCACGATGCTTTGGACATGTATTGATTGGTATGGCGGGGTCCTGTCCCGACCTTTATGACGTTTCGCTTAGAGGCTTTGGCTAAAGATTTCATGTATATGCATACTTGTATGGCCTTGTCGGTCTATGGATTGAGTGTACAAATGATCATGTCGGACTTATAGGCCTGTATGTCACATGTATAAGTTTCTATATCTGATGATGGCCTTTCCGGCTCATTTACCCATGATATTATGTTAACAAAGATACATTATGTTGGTACTCAGTTGAGTAAGGCATCAGGTTCCCGTCGCGTCCCTTCGGTGTGGGTCGTGACAGACATAAATACAATCTGCCCAGAAAGTCACGCTTTTGCGGACTCACAGTCGCATATGCAAAGCCGCATCTCTGGAATGTTCATAGTAGATGCGCAAGCAACTAAAATCCTGGATGCCCACAACTATGCCCAACGCACCGCACCTGCGGTGCCGCATCTGCAAAAAATCAGCGCACCGCAGTCGCTCTTGTGACATAAACTCCACATCTGCGGAGACTTCCAACCCAGCACATATCCGCACCTGCACTTACCCACTCGCGCCTGCGTAGCCACATCTGCGGGAGAGACATCGCAGATGCGCAATACCTCAACTCCCCATCATCTGGCTTCTACGCCTTCACGTCCGCACCTGTGACCATCGCACCTCAGCCCAGTGGTCCGCATGTGCGAACACACTTGATCTCTGCCTAAACTAGCATCACCCAACATGATCCAAAAGATCCGAAACTCGTCCGAAATACACCCGGGTGCCCCCAGACCCCGTCTGAACATACCGACAAGTTCCATAACATAATGTGGACCGACCCAAGGCCTCATATCACATCAAACAACGCCAAAACTACGAATCGCGCCTCAAATAGAACTTAATGAACTTTCAACTTCTACAACTCGTGCCGAATCATATCCAATCAATGCGAAATGACGTCAAATTTTGTATGCAAGTCCCAAATGACATAACGGATCTATTCCAACTCTCGGAATTGCAATCCGCATTCGATGTCCATAAAGTCAACTCCCGGTCAATCTTCTCAACCTTCCAAACTTTCAACTTTCTAACTTTCGCCAATTTAAGCCGAAATGACCTATGGACCTCCAAATCAATATTCGGACACGCTCCTCAGTTCAAAATCACCATACGAACCTATGGGAATCATCAAAATACCATTCTAGAGTCGTTTGCACAAAAGTGAAAATCCAGTAAACTCTTACCACTTACACTTCTAAAACAAGAACCATCTATATAAATCAATCCCGAATCACTCGAAAACCGAACTCGACCGCACACGAAAGTTATAATACATAATACGAAGCTGCTCGAGACCTTAAGCCACCGAACGAGATGCTAATTCTCAAAACGACCAGCCAAGTCATTATATTCTCCCCCTCTTAAACAAATGTTCATTCTCGAACGTGCCAACAACCATTCCAAAGTCATCAAGTTGCTGAATAAATCACCATACATATACTTGCGGGTGATCCCACGTCACCTCAATCCACATAGGCCCGACAACACCATCTCAACTGAAAATTATTCCTTCCACCACACTAATTAAAACTTAAAACCAAATATTTCACCATCTGATCCTCTTCCAAAGACCCGATTCCCACATAACACACTGTATCAACCTCAACCAGGTGCAACAACTCATGCATACACCCATTTCAAACATATAAAGCCGCATGGAAACGCGAAGGTCTCACCCTCAACTCTAAATCACAAGTAGAATACACATCATACTAACCGAAACCTTCCAGTAATTCAATTTCGTGAGATAAAATCGCAACACGTAACAAACTCCCCATACCGGTAGAGCATCTAAATCACAAATTGCAGCCAAACCATCCAGAAAATCACATCAAAACTTATTGTAACGAGTAACAGAAAGTCACTTCTAGTCTCATAGCTCTCAGTAGTGAACAAAACAAAACGATAGACACGAGCTACCACTAAAAAATCTCCCAACANCACCCTTATCTCTCCGTTAGCCACCTGTACCACTCCGCCCTAACAATATCGTTAGCCACTCTTATCTCTCTGATAGCCACATGTATCACTCCGTACAATAGCCACCCTTATCACTTCACTCGTAAAATAACACAATAGCCACCCTTATCTCTCCGTACAATCAACAACAATGAGATTCTACCCTTATTACCTGCATAACAACAACGGTGAAATGCCACCCTTATACCCTGCATAACAACAACCAAACCACAAAACAATTTACAATTTCTAACATCACAATAACACGACGTATCAACTCGTATCACAAGTGTCCATAGGTCATAAACTTTCCAAAGATCAAACAATATCAATATTTTCACAGCAAATAGCCCACGGCTCAACACAATGTGTATAAAATCTCAATAACAATAAAATGAATGGGAAAGTAACTCAACGAGGAACAACACCCCCTTTAAACACCACTTCAAATAAAATAGATTAGTGACTTTCGATAAACTCAATTCCAATTAATTATTTAAGGATAAACTCAATAGTAAAAGTATTCCCATGAAATGGCAAACTCCGGATTCTAGTGTATGAATTAGGCAAAAAAATAAAAGAGATAGTATGAACTAGCAACAATGTCAAAATGCATGAGAATAACCCAACAACAAAAGGATATAATGTGCAATAATTTCAACTAAGAATAACTCAACAATAAAACAATCATATAATTATAAAAGTGGTAACAACTTCAAAGAAATTGCATATAAGAGAAAACTCGACAAGTAAAGAATGTGACATGTAATGACGACCTCAATAAAGTATGTGATAGTAGACGTGACAAATTAGAGATATAACATGTGCTAACAAATTCCAAATAAGTACATGATAGAAGCCTAAGAGTCTAATCCAGTCAATTTTTCTATATATAAGCCCGAGTACGTACTCGTCACCTCGTGTACACGGCTTTCATAAGATACAAATAGCACAAATGACTCAAATCTTAAGAGGTAGTATCCCCACACAAAGTTAGGCAAGATACTTACCTCAAAACATGCTATCTCAATCCACTAGCAAGCCTTTTCCACGGTTATCCAACTCTGAACGGCTCGGGTATAACCAAAATAAATTTATACCATAAATACAAACCAAAGGAAATTATTTCGAGTAATAAGGATAAATTTTTTTAAAGTGAAACGAAAAGTCAACTCAAAAAGTGAACCCCCAGGCCTGCATCTCGAGACTCAACCAAACTTAAGAAATTTGAATACCCATTCAATAACGAGTCCAACCATACTAAAATTACCCAAATCTGACTTCAATTCGCCCTTCAAATCCCCAAAATTCGGCCTAAGAAGTTTCACAATTGAAGAAAATAAGTTTCGTCAAAAAGTCGACAAGTTTGGAATGTTATAACATGTACTTTTGCGGTGAGACTAGGGTGTTTAAAATGACAAGGAGGTTATGTTATTCGTTGTTTTAGTCGTATGATAGTCGTGTGTTATGTTTTGAAGTCAAACGAGCTGTGGAACAAAAGTTGGCAAAGGTCACCACAAGTTACATTCCCAATGTGCTGAATATTAGGTCAAATGTAGCTGAGCATTTCTCCAAATATACTTGGAAGTAAGAGATGATCCACATACCAAATTGAATGTCTAGGAGTCTAGTTTCTAACTCATTAAACCATTCATCGATAAGACAAAGTAGAGAGATATTCGTATTTTTGCGAAGTTGCGGAAGCAGCTCCCACGGGACACACTTAGGCGGTAGGTGATTCTCCAGCCTTTAAAGAGCAGGGCAAGGCTCATTTGGGGTCATTCTTCGACCCAACCAGACCCAATACTCTCCCAAAACACTCTCAAATTAGTCTCTATGAATCTAGAGTGAAAACCAAAGATACAAACATGAATCCAATGCTAGAAATCTCGTGGTGCTTTCTAGATCATAGTTCTTCATCATGTGGCTGTTTTGGAGGAACCTTCAAAGTGATGTAACCTCAGATTTCGTATTTTTCTTGTTGATTAAAGTAATAATCAGTCCCTCCCTCATATATATTATAGTTTCAAGGAGCAATACAAGTGTTTACACACCAACTTGGATACAAAAGTTGATTCAAGAAGAGAATACAAGTCCTATAGTATTGTGATGTGATTGAGGGTTATTGTGAGCTACACCAGCTGGAGATTTCAAGTTGTATATACTTCCTAAGGTAACTAAATCATGTTATTGGTTGTGCTTAAGGTTAAATCATGTGTTGGTTGAGTTTCTTGAGTGAAAATCTACAAGGTAGTAATTGACATGGCATAAGGAACTGTTATTCTTTTTTTTTGTAGTCTGTGTTGAGGCTATATAAATAGTTTGTTATGGCTGTAAATTGTTATAAACAGTTTGGCTATGTTGTGTCCTCTGTTTTTAAGCTTATCCATGTGCTAATTCAATTGATTAAAGAAGATAACATGAAAAACAAGAGGTTGACGATAAAGGTTAAGGTGCTAGGCTTGTGGACTATTTTTTGAAGACTTTTCTTATGATGTTTTGGGCTAAAAATGATATGGTAAGCATAAGTATGATTTTATAGATGTTGTAGGACAATTCATGGAAAAGGAATTGGTTTAAATTATATTTTGTTAATTGTAAATCGAGTTTGCCGCTCAAAATGATTGTTGAAGTAATCAGAGAGCTTATTGTAAATTATATTGTTGTTGTTTGCGTTGTTTGGTGACTTTTAGTAACTTATGGGATGTAGTAAAAATAGGGGAGGTGCTGTCCGTTTTCTTGTAGAATATTGGTTTTGAATATGAGAGTTACAACACTTATATGATGACGACAAAGTCAGTTTACTCATTGTAGACGTAACAAGATTATATTGAGCATGGTTGACGATTGGAGAGAAGATTGCAAAGGTATGTTAAGGCACTTCCTTATTTATTTTGGCATTAACCAAAGTGAAATGAACGTAAACGATATGCTATTTCATAATGGATCTACTCCTAGCAACTAAGGTTGTCCATGTTGTTCTTTCTTTATAAAGTTATTCTAAGAAAGTATGTATGATCCTTGAATCATATTGAGGTTCATATTGATGGTATGGATGCCCATAATATTAAACGAAGGTGCGACGACCTTACATCACTCCAAAAGGTTTAAAACGTGATTCCATGAGTCCAGCATGCATTATATATATGTATCTATTTTAATCTACCGAGCCGCGCTATAGTCAGTCGGGTACCACACCTATTGTGCAACTACTGATCAGTTGGGTTTTACCGATCTCCATATGGCCGGGTACGATTTTACCGAGCCTTATAATGGCCGGGTATGTTTTTACCGAGTCCTCTTCGAGGCCGGGTACGATATGATGATGCACACAGAGGCATTTGTTTTTGAACGTTTATGTATATCTATATATATATCATGCATTTCATGTCAATGGCCCTCAGAGGCACTCAAGTGTTACATGTTATATCTTCTTTATCTCTCTTTACATTATAGTTCTTATTTATGTTTCCTACCTTACATACTCGGTACTTTATTCGTACTGACGTTCTTTTTGCCTGGGGATGCTGTGTTTCATGCTCGCAGGTCCCGATAGTTCGGTTGACAGTCCTCCTAGTAGGCTATCAGCTCAGCGGAAGGTGTTGATGCACTCCACTTCCTCCGGAGTTCCCCATTTGGCACGATGCTTTGGACATGTATTGATTGGTATGGCGGGGTCCTGTCCCGACCTTTATGACGTTTCGCTTAGAGGCTTTGGCTAAAGATTTCATGTATATGCATACTTGTATGGCCTTGTCGGTCTATGGATTGAGTGTACAAATGATCATGTCGGACTTATAGGCCTGTATGTCACATGTATAAGTTTCTATATCTGATGATGGCCTTTCCGGCTCATTTACCCATGATATTATGTTAACAAAGATACATTATGTTGGTACTCAGTTGAGTAAGGCATCAGGTTCCCGTCGCGTCCCTTCGGTGTGGGTCGTGACAGACATAAATACAATCTGCCCAGAAAGTCACGCTTTTGCGGACTCACAGTCGCATATGCAAAGCCGCATCTCTGGAATGTTCATAGTAGATGCGCAAGCAACTAAAATCCTGGATGCCCACAACTATGCCCAACGCACCGCACCTGCGGTGCCGCATCTGCAAAAAATCAGCGCACCGCAGTCGCTCTTGTGACATAAACTCCACATCTGCGGAGACTTCCAACCCAGCACATATCCGCACCTGCACTTACCCACTCGCGCCTGCGTAGCCACATCTGCGGGAGAGACATCGCAGATGCGCAATACCTCAACTCCCCATCATCTGGCTTCTACGCCTTCACGTCCGCACCTGTGACCATCGCACCTCAGCCCAGTGGTCCGCATGTGCGAACACACTTGATCTCTGCCTAAACTAGCATCACCCAACATGATCCAAAAGATCCGAAACTCGTCCGAAATACACCCGGGTGCCCCCAGACCCCGTCTGAACATACCGACAAGTTCCATAACATAATGTGGACCGACCCAAGGCCTCATATCACATCAAACAACGCCAAAACTACGAATCGCGCCTCAAATAGAACTTAATGAACTTTCAACTTCTACAACTCGTGCCGAATCATATCCAATCAATGCGAAATGACGTCAAATTTTGTATGCAAGTCCCAAATGACATAACGGATCTATTCCAACTCTCGGAATTGCAATCCGCATTCGATGTCCATAAAGTCAACTCCCGGTCAATCTTCTCAACCTTCCAAACTTTCAACTTTCTAACTTTCGCCAATTTAAGCCGAAATGACCTATGGACCTCCAAATCAATATTCGGACACGCTCCTCAGTTCAAAATCACCATACGAACCTATGGGAATCATCAAAATACCATTCTAGAGTCGTTTGCACAAAAGTGAAAATCCAGTAAACTCTTACCACTTACACTTCTAAAACAAGAACCATCTATATAAATCAATCCCGAATCACTCGAAAACCGAACTCGACCGCACACGAAAGTTATAATACATAATACGAAGCTGCTCGAGACCTTAAGCCACCGAACGAGATGCTAATTCTCAAAACGACCAGCCAAGTCATTATATTCTCCCCCTCTTAAACAAATGTTCATTCTCGAACGTGCCAACAACCATTCCAAAGTCATCAAGTTGCTGAATAAATCACCATACATATACTTGCGGGTGATCCCACGTCACCTCAATCCACATAGGCCCGACAACACCATCTCAACTGAAAATTATTCCTTCCACCACACTAATTAAAACTTAAAACCAAATATTTCACCATCTGATCCTCTTCCAAAGACCCGATTCCCACATAACACACTGTATCAACCTCAACCAGGTGCAACAACTCATGCATACACCCATTTCAAACATATAAAGCCGCATGGAAACGCGAAGGTCTCACCCTCAACTCTAAATCACAAGTAGAATACACATCATACTAACCGAAACCTTCCAGTAATTCAATTTCGTGAGATAAAATCGCAACACGTAACAAACTCCCCATACCGGTAGAGCATCTAAATCACAAATTGCAGCCAAACCATCCAGAAAATCACATCAAAACTTATTGTAACGAGTAACAGAAAGTCACTTCTAGTCTCATAGCTCTCAGTAGTGAACAAAACAAAACGATAGACACGAGCTACCACTAAAAAATCTCCCAACAGAGGTAAACACATAAGCGGAGTACAAAATCACGAAACTCACCCATGTGTGAAGCAAGATAGGAGGACTCATCACGATAAGCAGAATTGAGTCAAAATAAGAATGATGCTCCTCTATGACAAATCGAAACTGATGATGTCCAAATCCATTACTAAAAAGTAAATGGATACGGTCACATGCAATATAATTTACCCAACTATGAGTTGGGGTCGAATCTCACAGAGAACAATATGTAGGCGATTAGGAATATAAGAGAATTATCACTTATTATGCAATGCCAAACACTTAGAATGGTTGTTCAGAAAATATTATAGCTAAATGCGAAAACGTAAACTAACCTAGAAAGCAAGTAAAATGATCAATGGCTACAAGCATGGGTGCATCGGGATTTACACTTAAGTAACGATCCAATATATTTCACAATTTTATAAATATGAACGAGTTTATTATTTATTAGCATTGGATAATAATTCTATATTAGCTAGACTAACAATACTTACTAATTGAATTATCCCTAAAACAATTAAGAGATTAAGCACACCCGAATATGGCTACAAGTAGTTCATTCCTATCCCTAGGTAAAATCTATAAAGTGAGGGTTAACGCCTCAAGTTCTTGTTAATTAATCTTTCCCAACCCCGAATTATTTTTTTCAAAATTAATCCGAAGTGAATGGGCGAGTCCTAGGGCTAGCTAATCCCTTTGGAAACATTTAAGAACGAGAATAATTAAAGAAACAATAGCTCGCTTCATAATAAATAAAAATCGTTCAATACATAAGCACAACAAGGTATTTAATCCACACTTTAAATATGAATATTTCCATAAACAAGATTCAAGTGTTGGAAATAAATACTACACACTTAGATATACAATACAAAGCAAGGAAATGAAGAAATGAGCATAAAGGACTAAGAAATTCTCAACCAAAAGCTTCAAATCTTCAAGACCCAAGCGTGTATGCAAGAACCCTAGCTTCCAAAACTTGTTCTCTCTAGTATATGGACTGAAAATAAGCCAAAGATGTTCCAAGATCAGATTGTCATTTTTTTACAAATGAGCTAGGTCGTGTATTAAATGATTTGGGGTCAAGATCATGAAATTCCAGAACTGCCCAGTTTTTCTGCCCAGTTTCTTCTTCGCGTTCGCGTAGAGCATCTCGCGTTCGCGAAGATTTGATTTATGCTTCTTTCGCGTTTGCGATATCTCCTTCGCGTTCGTGATATCTCCTTCGCGTTCATGAAGGTTTGTCTCCTGCTTCATCGCGTTTGCGATTATACCTTCATGTTCGCGAAGGTTGGTTTCCTTCTTCTTCGCGTTCGCGTAGAGCATCTCGTGTTCGCGAATGCTTGTTGTCCTGATGCTTCGCATTCGCATCAAACCCTTCACGTTCGCGAAGGGTAATTCACTGGACAGATTTCCTTTGTTCATTTTTGCTTCTTTTTGACTCGTTTTCACTTGGTTTCTTCACCATCACTTCTAAATCACTTGATACCTGAAATATGCCAATAAACCTCAATAAATGCCTTAGTTTCTCAACAAAATCATACAAAAGCCTAAGTATCAAGAAGAGATAAGTGGATAAAATACCGACTTATCAAACCCCCAAACTTAAACTATTGCTTGTCCTCAAGCAATTCAACAACTAAGAACATCCTTCAATAAGATTACCAATCAAGCTCAATGGCATACCAAACATCATTGCAAGTCAAAAGGGTTCACTTAAGTACAATCTAATGGCTTAGGTTGGTACCAACAATTAATCCAAAGCATATGAATCACCAACTACTCACAAATGTTATTTCAATTCAAGTGCTCATCCGCTATATTAATCAAAGTAGCAACCAAGTCATGACACTAAAGCTTCAAAATTTGTCTCTCTATCACAATTATCTTCCCTCGCTCATTCCTCCCAATTGAAAATGGAATTAAATTTACAACTTAAATATCATGTGCCCTCACACTTTAAGAGAGAATCCCCAACTCATAAATTGTAATTCAACACATACATGGGATATCAAATGGAAAGAATTAACTCTCTCTCTCACAAAGATATTCAAATGCACACAAGTAGTACCATAGGCTTGCCCTTTATGTATTTTTCCACTAATGTAGACAAACTTTTTTTTTTTTTTATATCACCTAATCTTCCATTTATTCACAATACCCCCCTTTTCTTTTCAAATATTACTCTTTTTCTCTTTTAAGCAATTTTGTTTTTTTTTTCACCTTTCACCTTTTAAGTAACTTCCACATCACAACTTTTCCAACCTTCACCCCCAAACTTAGGCTTTTAGCCTATGTTCATACTTCAAAGTACTTAAAGAGGTAGGGTTCCAAAATAGAATCAATAAAGAATGATAGTTTGTAACATGGTTGCCAAAGAAAAGGTTTAAAGTTTCAAAAGACGTTGACTAGGTAAAATATGCAAGGGTAGGAAGTTTAGGCACAATAGCAGTCTAAGGAAGGCCTAACATCATTTTTCCAACCAAGTTAGTCTAGGATTTCGCCTTCAAGGACATTCCGGGCAAGTTCTAGACTATAAATAATGCAAAAGAACTTCACAATAAATCTCACCACACATGGCACATGAAAAGGCAAGTGGAATACAAATCCAAAATTCAATTGAAACCAATGAATATCAAGGGAGTCACATATAGCCTAAGAAACTATTTAGTGAATCAAAGAGCCAAAATTTAAGTCTAAAAGTCATGATAATAATCTTTACTTCAATCATTTTCTTTTTCAAAAATCAAGAATTCATATGTTGAGGTTTAAATCATGTTGGCACCAAGCAAGCCACATGTTGGTTTATGGACACAAGATCACCTCTAAAAAACTAATTTATTCACTACTAGCTACTAAACTAACTAAAATAAAAAATAAAAAATAAAAACTAAACAAGACTAATCCCTTAAGAAAGTTGTCATGTCATCCATCATAGGGAAAAGTCACCCGGTTCAACACAAATAAATGTCTTGGAAAAAAACCGTGGTATAAATAAAAACCAAGGAATTTCATTAATACTACTATGAAAAATAAAAACTAACAAGAAAAATTAATGCTAACATGTTAGAATTAAACGTCAAACTATCACTAATAAACTACTACGTCAACCAATCTACACAAGTTATCATATATAAATGAGTCAATTAATGCTAACATGTTAGAATTAAACTTAAAACTATCACTAATAAACTACTACGTCAACCATTCTACACAAGTTATCACATGTAAATGAGTCACCCCCAACCTAAAGTGTTGCACTTTCCTCAATGCAACTAAACAAAATAAGATAAAATGAAGGAGGTGCTCCCTGAAACTGCATCACTCGTAGCTAGAGGTGGTGGGAAATTTGAGCTCCAAATCCTCATCATCATCGTCCTTTGATTCATTTGAGCCACAAAATAACTCAGCTTGTGCATCATTTTGGACAGAAATTTGCTTTTCTTTTTCTCATGCTCTTTGAACTTTCTCTACCGCTTCTCAATCTTCCCTTGTCGGCGGCTCATATTTTCCAACCTGTTGTTCATGGTCTCCATCTTACCAGTTATTGCTTTTTGCTCTTTGACCATGCCATCCAGGGATAGTGGGGTAGCAGTGCCAGTAGATGTGCTAGCCCCAGGTGGGCCAGTAGGAAGGCCAGCTATGAGCTGCCTAATATGTGTATCTACTCCGTGTATCTGACTGGATAAGTGACGCATAGTGTGAGGGCCGGAATGGAGTGGTCCTATGGGGTCAAATGATCGTGGTGCAGGTGTAAAGGATCCAACGGGATCGGTGGTGGCCTCAGAGAACTGCCCAAATGAAGAGGATGCCACATCAATTCTCCTCTTTTTCTGCTTGTCACTAGGTCCCCTTTTCATTAAAGGATGGATCATCGGCTTTCCCGGACCTTTCTCAACGTCATCTGGGCATTTTAACACCCCAACATCATAGCATAGTCGAGTGATCAAGGATGGGAAGAATAGGCTCTTGGACCTCCTATGGGTGGCTTCCTCGATTTCTCTAATAATGCGCTCCCCCCACGTTCACAGGTAGCCCATCCATGATAGCAGCAATTATCAGTGCCCTCTCTGGTGTCACATCAGTGTCATTTTTAGAAGGAAAGACTCTTGCATAGATAATAGAGAGCCATGTATTTTCCTCGGCCGTGAAATCATGAGAATCGACTCCCTTGTGCACTGTCATCCACTTTGGGGTCACCCCATCATGTAATTTGTCCACTAACCACTAGTTTCCTCCCGCTTTAGCTCTGTCTCTGTAGACCTCATTATCGGCATTGGGAAGGCCATAAATTCCATTGATTACCTCAGGGCTGAAATGGACTTGCACACCCCGCACGGTAGTAACTAAGGTACCTTGGAAGTCGGTCCTCAAGGTGTTTGCATAAAATTCCAAAACTACTGTATGATTGGCATTATTTGGTTTCTCGGCAAAACAAATCCACCTTCTTTCTACCAATCTTGTGTAGAAGCCCGGCATTTTAGCTTCAACCTTTTCCATATTTATGCCTCTTTCCCGGACGATGGTCTTTGATAAGAGTTCATCATATTTCCGCTCACATGCTGCAGATAGAAACCAGTCATGATGAAAGAGTTCCTCTTGTTCAGCTTCAAGGATATGTTCTTGCTCAATTTCATTGTGTACCAGATCCATTTTATGCCCAAAGTACCTACAAAATAGACCAACAATGTTAAAAGCTCATATAGACACTTAAAACAATGTATTATGAAGTATTTAGGCCGAAGAAATGGGCGAAAAAGGTCCCGGGCAGAGCTGTGCAAAGTTATTTGTTTTCGCCAATTTAAGGACTGCCGGTGATTGCTCTTCGCATTCGCGAGAGAACAATCGCGTTCGCGAAGAGCAAAAACTTTTTTTGCCTAGATTTAGACCTTCACGTTTGCGAGCGTACCATCGTGTTCACGAAAGTCAAAAAAAGTTTTGCCCAGAATTTGGCCGTCGCGTTCGCGAAGGTAAGTTTCTTTGCTCAGGCCTATTTTTCGTTCAAGCATTTCGTCAAACAGTGTGTGTGCCCTCTTTTCCTTCTCGTTTTTCAATCAACTTCAGAACACATCTTGCCCAAAATTTTACACTAACAATCACACACACACACACACTCAACCAACCTCACCCAGCAAGCACAACTAATTTCACACACGAATTTGACATTTAATACTCAAAATTTGAACCCTAAGGACCAAACAACCATGGTTGTTCTTCTATTGTTTTACACCAAGAAAGATAAGAAAGAGTTAAGAGACAAGAGAGGAAATTACATACCTTGTAAATGAGCTTGAAGATTATGGACTTGAAGATTATGGAGAATTGATTTTGTTTTTGAAGGTTAAGAAGTAGTAAGAGTTGTTCTTGAGCCAAAAAGGGGGTAAAATTGTCCGTTTCCAGTGTTTTAACAATTTTAAAACTTACCTGACCCTACACGTTCGCAAGGGTATGGCCGCCTACGCAAAGAGTAAATCTGGCCAATAGTCATGAACGAGAGTGGAGCCACACGAAGGTGAAGATTTAGAAATGGCCACTGGCCACGAATGCGAGGTTCTATCGCGAACACGAAGACCTATTTCTGCAATTTTCAGCAGCTACTGGTTTGGACTACCCCGACCATGCCACCTGCTCAAATCAACTCCAAAAAATATGAAACTTGGCAGATTAGTCAAAAACAATATGCTAAGCTATTCTAAAAAAGAAAATTTCAAAAACGACTAATAATTTTGAAAACGATGGGTTGTCTCCCACCAAGCACCGCATTTAACGTCGTGGCACGACGCGGATCAACTTTACCACTTTTCTCGCCACTTGGACGATATGAATTGGGCACCTAACTTGGAATAAAGCTTGCGACCACGAGCAGCGGCTGGGTGGTAAGTTGATGATCAAGCCAAACTTTAATTTTTCCATTTTGCATTTCTTGGCTTTCTTGTGAGGAATGTCATTTTACCTTTTTGAATATGCAAATTGCAAAATGTATGGCTCTTGTTTTTCTTCTTTGCACTTCCATATGGATTC
>AWOL01S0035394.1:36287-54595 GCA_000715115.1 Nicotiana otophora
GGCATTCTAGCATGAGCTTAAACTCTCCATTTTTACCATGCTCAATTTCTTCCACTTCCATATCCCTATAATTTTCATCACAAAAAGTAGAATCGTCATAGCAGGGGCTTGGGGAAGGGAAGGACAAATAAGCACAATTATCCCAATGACCATCTTGCCTATCACACTTATTACAAATACTCCACTCATGGGTTTGAGATTGTGCGCACAATCCGCCCCCGGGATAATTTAAACAATTTTGCCACGAGTGTGGTCCTCCACAATAAGGACAAGGGTCATCAAAGTATGAACAACTACCATCCGACCAATTTTAATTATATGATGCCATTTGTTTTCTTTTCAAAACTAAGAAAATAAAAAAGAAATAAACAAGAAAAAATAGACCAAGGTAAGAAAGATAATTACACAAATATTCACAAGTTTGGACCAAAGCACTTACGCTTNCTTTTCAAAACTAAGAAAATATAAAAGAAATAAACAAGAAAAAATAGACCAAGGTAAGAAAGATAATTACACAAATATTCACAAGTTTGTACCAAAGCACTTACGCTTATTTCTCAAACAACCTAAATTATGCCAAATTGTTCCCCGACAACAGCGCCAATTTTGATGACGTCCAAATCCACTACTAAAAAGTAAATGGACACGGTCGCATGCAATATAATTTACCCAACTATGAGTCTGGGTCGAATCCCACAGAGAACAATATATAGGCGATTAGGAATGTAAGAGAATTATCACTTATTATGCAATGCCAAACACTTAGAATAGTTGTTGAGAAACTATTATAGCTAAATGCGAAAACGTAAACTAACCTAGAAAGCAAGAAAAATGATCAATGGCTACAAGCATGGGTACATCGGGATTTACACTCAAGTAACGATCCAATATATTTCACAATTTTATAAATATGAACGAGTTTATTATTTATTAGCCTCGGATAATAATTCTATATTAGCAAGACTAACAAGACTTCCTAATTGAATTATCCCTAAAACAATTAAGAGATTAAGCACACCCGAATATGGCTACAAGTAGTTCATTCCTCTCCCTAGGTAGAATCTATAAAGTGAGGGTAAATGCCTCAAGTTCTTGTTAATTAATCTTTCGCAACCCCGAATTATGTTTTCCAAAATTAATCCGAAGTGAATGGGCAAGTCCTAGGGTTAGCTAATCTCTTTGGAAAAATTTAAGAACAAGAATAATTAAAGAAACAACAGCTCGCTTCATAATAAATAAAAATCGTTCAATACATAAGCACAACAAGGTATTTAATCCACATTTTAAATATGAATATTTTCATAAACAAGACTCAAGTGTTGGAAATAAATACTATACACTTAGATATACAATACAAAGTAAGGAAATGAAGAAATGAGAATAAAGGAGTAAGGAATTCCCAACCAAAAGCTTCAAATCTTCAAGACCCAAGTGTGTGTGCAAGAACCCTAGCTTCCAAAACTTGTTCTCTCTAGTATATGGACTGAAAATAAGCCAAAGATGTTCCAAGATCAGATTGTCCTTTTTTTACAAATGAGCTAGGTCGTGTATTAAATGGTTGGGGGTCAAAATCATAAAATTCCAGAACTACCCGATTTTTCCGCCCAGTTTCTTCTTCGCGTTCGCGTAGAGCATCTTGCGTTTGCGAAGGTTTGATTTATGCTTCTTTCGCGTTCGCGAAATCTCCTTCGCGTTCACGAAGGTTTGTCTCCTGCTTCATCGTGTTTGCGATTATACCTTCGCGTTCGCGAAGGTTGGCTTCCTTATTCTTCGTGTTCGCGTAGAGCATCTCGCGTTCGCGAAGGCTTGTTATCCTGATGCTTCGCGTTCGCATCAAACCCTTTGCATTCGCGAAGGGTAATTCACTGGGCAGATTTGCTTTGTCCATTTTAGCTTCTTTTTGACTCGTTTTCACTTGGTTTCTTCACCATCACTTCTAAATCACTTGATACCTGAAATATGCCAATAAACCTCAATAAATGCCTTAGTTTCTCAAAAATATCATACAAAAGCCTAAGTATCAAGAAGAGATAAGTGGGTAAAATACCAACTTATCAGAAACCATATCTGTAACGACACCATCTCGAGCAACGCCTACAACCCTACCAAGAAAGCCTATCAACGGGTCAGGCCTTCCCCTTTAGGGCGCCCTCTACCTGCCTGTCTTCCACCCCTTACTAGCTGTGCAGGTGGAGTAGCAACTGGAATGGGGCCCGTAGCTTGAGTACTCTGATGAAATATGCCCCTCCCGAGTCTGGGGCAATCTCTCAGGATGTGCGTAGTATCACCACACTCATAACAACCCCTCTGTGGGTGTGGTTGTTCATACTAAGTTCGCGCCGGATAATCGGAATAAGCACTGTAGGAACTCCATGCCGGTGGTGCACTAAAAGAGGACTGCCCCACATGAGCACCCTGACTAACTGGATCAACACAAGCAGTCTAAAATATGGACTGAACTGGGTGACTGCCCGAGCCTCCTCCATGATGGGTCATAGTGGAAGAGTAGAATCCACTGAACCCTTCATAACCTCAAGACCTCTTGGTCTCCTTATCCTCACTCTCCTCACCCCGAATAAGCTCCAACATCGTGGAAATCTCCACCACCAGGTAAAATGGAGTATCAGTCTGCAACTTCCAAGCCATGCAGAATCTAAGATCATAACTATGCCCCCTCAATGAATCTACGGACTCTCTCTTTGACTGTAAGAACCAAAGTATGTGCATGACGGGACAACTCACTGAACCTTATAGCATCGGCTAGTCTACCCTTCTCATAAACCTGCCACCACTGATTCGCTGCTCCCGACATCTGAAATGTAGTAAAAATAGCTCCTCTCACCTCTACAATACCCATGGTGCGGACAATACGGTGACACTTCTCTAGATATCCCTGTGCATCCTCGGTAGCTATGCCACTGAAGGTAGTTGGACTATACCTATTGAACCTCTCAAGCCTCTTCTGCTCCTCTTTTGATGCCCCTGGCCTAACCTCAATTTGAACCAAAATAACAGGCTGTACTAGCACCACACCCGAAACCTGACCAATATGAGCCCGCTGCTCTAGAGTACGGGCGGTGAGAGTATGAGCTTCTCTTCCAACCTGTGAAGTATCTGGTGCAACGTAGATCAATCCCAAGTGAGCCAATATACCAAACATGCTCAGGAACTGTGCGAAAGTCTCTTGAAGTTCGGGGGTAACAACAGACGCCTCTAGTGCCTGTCCCCCAACCAGAGCTACTGGTGACTCCTCAACTGCTGCTTTGGCAGATGCTCTAGCTGTGACATGTGTCCCTCCTCGGCCTCTACCTCGGCCCCGACCTTGCGCGGCTCTAGCAAGGAGTGCGGGTGTCTGCTTAGCTGATGTGGTAGCGTGTGTCCTCACCATTTGTGAAAAAATAGAAATACAAAGGCTCAAAATTCGAAATCAACAAATCCGCACGACAGGAATGAAAGAAATGGAATTTTCCTAATAGTTTTGTAGCCTCTCAAATATAAGTATAGACATATCCGTACCAATACACAAGACTCAACTAAACTCGCTCATGACTCATAGAACCTATGAACCTAAAGCTCTGTTACCAATTTGTCACGGCCCAAAATCCCACTGCAGGCGTCGTGATGGCACCTAGTCTCTAAGACTAGGTAAGCTGAGTACCATAACAATTAAGCCAATTATTAACAATGATAATGTGAAACAGAGTTTAATATGAATACCGAAACAAAAGCGAAATAAGCCTATGCGGCAATAATCATAACAACTTCCATAGATTTGATAATACAGAGTCACGAACTCTAGTTAAGTACATTGATAGATCTCACATATCGAAATACAATACTGCTCAAGTGACAAGCTGACAATACAATATATGGAAAGGACTCCAAGGGACTACAACGACCAAGCAGCTCTACCTTGAATCCTTGCGATCAACAAGCTAACTCTGGCCGAGTCCGATATCTTCAATATCTGGCTCTGCACAAAAATGTGCAGAAGTGTAGTATGAGTATACCACAGTCGGTACCCAGTAAGTATCAAGACTGACCTCGGTGGAGTAGTGACGAGGTACAAGTCAAGACACTCCCTAGATAAAATAACTTGTGCAGTATAGAAGTATAAAGCTAATAATAGAAAAGCAGAAATCATTTAATGGCAACAAAAATCAACATGTGGCATAAACAATAAATCAATATGAACACCGTAAAAATAGCATTGAAACCTAATAAGGAACACAATGACAACCAATTATCAAGTTGTTCTAACACAAATTTTGCAACAAAATTCTCTTGAGATATCTCATATCATGGTCACAGTCACGGGTCTCAACCCACCATCATATGGTCACGGCACCTTGTTCCCACATTTGAATTCACAACCACACGAACAACTCACATACCAATATCTCAATCCGCCCGGCATGATCACATGCTCACATTCACAATCCGCCCGGCGTGGTCACACGCTCACAATCAACATGAAAACGAATAGTGGGCATGATCAATAAATGTCAAGCTTTCATACTCCCGAGCTAGTATAAGTGGCATGCTACGGTGTATGCTTGTGAAAGTGTACTACTGCAGCCCAAGTCAACAAATAATATCAAGTACATCGAGTAGCTCATCAAAGCAGCAAAATAAGTTACGTAAGGTGTATGACATATACAAGGAAAAGCACACCATCACACAAAAATCACCAACACAATGTCCCCAAGCCATCACACATCATCCCTGACATTTGCCACCCTTATCTCTCTGATTGCCACTCGTATCACTCCGCCCTGACAATATCGTTAGCCACCCTTATCTCTTCGATAGCTACCCGTATCACTCCGTATAATATCCACCCTTATCACTCTGTATAATAGCCACCCTTATCACTCCGCCAGGATAATACACAATAGCCACCCTTATCTCTCCGTACAATCAACAACAGTTAGATGTTACCCGCATGCCCCGCATAACAACAGCGGTGAAATGCCAAACTTATACCCCGCATAACAACAACCAAACCACACAACAATTCACAATTTCTAACATCACAACAACACGACGTATCAACTCGTATCACAAGTGTCCATAGGTCACAATATTTCTAAAGATCCAACAATATCAATATTTCCACAAAATAGCCCACGACTCAATACAATGTTCATAAAATCTCAATAACAAAAAAATAAACCGGGAAAGTAACTCAAAGAGGAACAACACCCCCTTTAAACACCACTTCAATTAAAATAGATTAGTGACTTTCGATAACCTCAATTCCAATTAATTATTTAAGGATAAACTCAATAGTGAAAGTATTCCCATGAAATGGCAAACTCAAGATTCTTGTGTATGAATTAGGCTAACAATGAAAGAGATAGTATGAACTGGAAACTATGTCAAAATGCATGAGAATAACCCATCAACAAAAGGATATAATGTACAACAATTTCAACTAAGAATAACTTAACAATAAAAGAAATCACATAATTATAAAAGTGGTAACAACTTCAAATAAGGCATACAAGAGCAAACTCGACAAGTAAAGAATGTGACATCTAACGACAACCTCAATAAAGCATGTGATAGTAGACATGACGGATAAAAGATATAACATGTGCTAACAAATTACAAATAAGTACATGAAAGAAGCATAAGAGTCTAATCCGATCAATGTTTCCATAAATAAGCCCGAGTATGTACTCGTCACCTCGCATACACGACTTTCACAAGATACAAATAGCACAAACGACCCAAATCCTAAGGGGTAGTTATCCCACATAAAGTTAGGCAAGATACTTACCTAAATATACGCTATCTCAATCCACTAGTAAGCCTTTTCTACGATTATCCAACTCCGAACGGCTCGAAGTAACCTAAATAATTTTATACCATAAATACAAATCATAGGAAATTATTTCGAGTAATAAGGTTGCAGCTTTTTAAAGAGAAACAAAAAGTCAACTCAAAACGTCAACCCTAGGGCCCGCATCTCCGAACCCGACCAAACTTACGAAATGCGAACACCCATTAAATAACGAGTCCAACAATACTAAAATTACTCAAATCCGACTTCAATTCGCCCTTCAAATCCCTAAAATTCGGCCTAAAAAGTTTCACAATTTTTCCTAAATTGTATAACTCAATTAACTAATTAAATGACAAAAATAAAGATGGATTCATGAAATATAATCAATTTCGGGTAAAGAACACTTACCCCAATCCAACACGTGAAGAACTCCTCCAAAATTGCTCAAAACCGAGGTCTACAACTCCAAAAAGTGATTAAAAAAATATTAACCCTCGACATAAATACAATCTGCCCAGAAAATCCCATTTTTGCGGACTCACAGTCGCATATGCGAAGCCGCATATGCGGAATGTTCATCACAGATGCGTAAACAACTAGGATCCCAGATGCTCGCACTTGTGCCCAACGCACCGCATCTGCAAACAATTAGCGTACCTGCGTAATCGCTCTTACGACAAAAACTTCGCATCTGCAGAGACTTCCAACCCAGCTCATATCCGCACATGCGCTTACCAACTCGCGCCTGCATAGCCGCATCTGCGGGAGAGACATCGCAGTTACACAAGAGCTCAACTCCCCATCAGCTCGCTTCTGCGCCTTCACGTCCGCACCTGCGACCATCGCACATGCGCCTAGTGGTCCGCAGGTGCAACCACACCATATCTCTGCCCAAACCAGCCTCACCCAACATGATCCAAAAGATAAGAAACTCATCCGAAATACACCCGTGGCCCCCCAGACCCCGTCTGAACATACCGTCAAGTTCCATAACATAACATGGACCTACCCGAGGCCTCATATAACATCCAAGAACATCACAACTATGAATCACACCTCAAATCGAACTTAATGAACTTATGAACTTTCAATTTCTACAACTCGCGCCGAATCATATCAAATCAACCCAGAATGACATCAAATTTTGCACGCAAGACCCGAATGACATAATGGAGCTATTCCATCTCTCAGAATCACAATCCGAGTTTGATATCCATAAAGCCAACTCCCGGTTAAACTTCTCAACCTTTCAAACTTTCAACTTTTTAACTTTCGCCAACTTAAGCCGAAACAACCTACGGACCTCCAAATCAATATCAGGAAAAGCTCCTCAGTTCAACATCACCATAAAAAGCTATTGGAATCATCAAAATACTATTTAGGAGTCGTCTGCGCAAAAGTCTAACTCCGGTCAACTCTTACCGCTCAAGCTTCTAAAATAAGAATCCTCCATCTAAATCAATTCTGAATCACCCAAAAATCGAATTGGAAAGCACACGCAAGTTATAGTACATAATACAAAACTGCTCGAGACCTTAAGACAACGAACGGGATGCTAATTCTCAAAACGACCAGCCGGGTCGTTACAGATTCGAACGGTGGAGATTAAATCTGATGGGGTATTAAAATTAAATAAAAAAATAAGATAAACATGGGATGTTAATCTGAAGGATGGACTGCCTAGATTAATTTTGTTTCTTTTGCGAGCGTTGTGGAGAGGGTGACGTGGCGAGTTCTGTTTGGTCTCATGAGTTATGGCGGATTGCCAAAGTGAAAAGAGAGGAGTGTTTGGACTAGGTCAGGTCCGGATTTGGGCCTAGTATTTGGGCTAAAATACTTTAAAAGATAGCCATTGTGTGATTAATTAAGGAATTGCAATTGTAGTCTTTTAGTCTTTAATCTCTTTAAAATTAATTTAATTAAACTTAATTAATTTCCGATAAAATGTAGTAAAACTATAATTATCAAATATACTACTAATTATTGTAAATAAGTATTTATAAAATACTTTAGTTTCTAAATTATAGCACTAATATTGAATTATTAATATAATAATCTAATTAATCAAAATTTTAAGAAGTAATTTGTTAAATTGATTATAAAACCTCTATGACATATTTAAAATTTTTATTTTAATAGTATTAAAATAGTAAATATATTTATAATATAATACTAATACTAGGTAATTAATTTCAAAACTAATACTTAATTAATTTGTAAAATAGATATTTATTGATTAGAAAATACTTTCAAAATATTCATTGTAAATTATTAAGTACAAGTAAATTAATTTTAAAAGGGAGGGTAAAACTTGGCTGTCAACAACTGCCTCTCTTTGACCAAGACAATGAAAGAGTTTTCGGGCAAAGAAATTGAATCAAAGCCAATTTTTTCCCGGCTTTAGGCATGCATTGCAGGAATGGCATAGAGATTGTGAGCAGCAGGATTGGGAGTTAAGGAAGATTTTGGGAAAATATTTTGGGAAGTTGGGGCCGAATTTTGGCTTTGAATTGCTTCCATACCTCGGGCTTAACGAGGATCGAACCTAATGTAGTTCTGGAGTGAGGACTTCGAGGAAGCGATACTAGTAAGAATTATCCCAATACCGTATTATGATGATACTACGAGTTGGAGGATTTGGCACTAACGATAGCTTGAATTTACGGCTTGAGTTGAAGGATTTGAAAAATTAGAGTTCTACTGATCGTCTTGAGTTTGAGCTTGGATCCTTGACCCGCTAATGAGTTTGTTGTTCCTCATAGCGTTGTAGTTTGGTCTGCTGCTTAGAAGGAGTTCCACGTTGCAATATTTTTTCATGAAAAAATGAAATACACACATACCCATATATTGCAATGCAGAATATATTAAGATGTGATGTAAATGATGTAGGAATGATGATGACTGGCTGTCGGCGAGGCGTTATTTGGGATTGGGATGATGGAATACTTGAATTTGACTCTATTTGTTACCCGAGCAATTGTCAGTGTGTCTCCGCTTGTTGGGAGAGCTTTTCACTGAAAAGTGTCTCTGCTTGTTGGGAGAGCTTGATTTGTAGAGTGTGTCTCCGCTTGTTAGGAGAGCTTTGCACTAAAATGTAAAGTAATTCCAACTGGGAGTAATTGACTTAAACGTAATCGTGCCTGAAACTGCATGAGCAGAACGTCAAAACATTTAAGATAATAGGGATGGAAAAGAAAAGCATGCCCAAGAGATACTATTAAATGCGAAACTAGGTTGTGGCCATTGATTGGCAGAACGTCGGTGACGAGGTTTGCGACTGTCTATTCTGGCCTCCGTTGTGATAGAGTGGCGGTGCAAATTGTTCCGTTGATGGAGTGAACAGTTTGCAATATACAAGGCTTCGATTGGCAAAATCGATGTTTGATTTTGTACAGGGTGCTCTGATCGATTGAGATGACGATTTGATGTATACCGTGCTCCAGTTGGTGAAGCCGATGACTCGTTTTGTACAGGATGCACCATTTGTTTGAGCAGGAGGTTTGCTATATACAGTGCTTCGATTGGAGAAGCCAACAGTTTGTTTTGTACTAGGTGCTTCAATTGTTTGAGCAGGCGGTTTGCAATATACAGTGTGCCTTTTCTGCATCAGTAGTCTGACTCCGAGATACCTGAAAAGGATTTAAGAATTAGCTTCAGTTATACTAGAAAAATTTCAATAAAGGAGAAAGGGTGATAATCTTAGGAAAGTGGCGAATCCGTCATTTGCCCCAGTGTAATCCCAACATTTCCTTGCATCATGTTAACCCTACACTCAAAGAAAAGTTCTTAATGGGAGCAGGGGGTTAGTTTGTGTCGACCACAATGTCGGTTTTTCCCCAGCCCTTGATATGGCTACGCCACGAAGTTCAGTAGGTGGAACAAATTATTGTATTTTAGAAAACATTTTTTGAAAATTTTGTTTTAAAGCAAGTGTCGTCGTTCCAGATTATGCCATGCTATGAAAAGTTCTCCAAACACGAGCGTCGCTTCTTGAAAAGTCTATCCCGCTGATGTCGATCTTCCGTGATGCTTCTGACAATGTGGCTGCTTTGCTGTTGCGACTGCATCCTAATTCGAACTAATTCATTACAAAGGTTTTCCTAAGGTTATGACAGAACCCTTTCAGGTTGCCTACGTATCCAAAACGGAATCAGGTATGAACGTCGTTCGTGGATGATAAAAATATGATAAATATGACCGAGCCTGACTTAGGTAGCCTACAAATGGAATCAGGTTGAGATGTAGTTCTATTATAACAGATGCAAAATGATGAGATTAAGAATGAAATGGCCGAGTCTGACTTAGACTGCCTATGTATCCAAATGGAATCAGGTCAGAACATAGTTCAATTACAAAAGATGACTAAATCCGATGAAAATTTCCTACGTATTCCTTCCTGAGGAAATCAAGTCAGCGTAGTTCCATAGAAACATACAAAATGATATTTGGATTTTCTATTACAAAAGAAAGGAGGGAGAGAAACTGAACCCTACGTGGGTTGCCTACGTATCCCTCCGTGGGAAGTTAGGTTGAACGTAGTTCTGTTACAGTAAAAACCTAACTCTATTTGTCTTCAAACATAGTATCTCTTGATTGCATCTGAGTTGATGAGCTTCGTGTTGACTCTTCCATCCAATTCTGCCAAGATTAGATCTCCTCCCGACAACACTCGGTGAACCACGTAATGACCTTGCCAATTTGGTGTGAAATTTTCCTTTGGCCTCTTCTTGGTGGGGAAAGATTTTCTTCAGAACCAATTGCCTCGGTGTGAACTGATGAGGCTTCCCCCTTTTGTTAAATGCACTAGCCATCCTATTCTGATAAAGCTAACAATGGCACACCACATCCATTCTCTTCTCATCGATGAGCATGAGTTGCTCATATTTAACCCATATCCATTCTGCATCGTCAAACTTAGCCTCTCGGATGACTCTTATAGATGGTATCTCTACCTCCGCATGCATCACAGCTTCAGTGCTACTAACATGTATGGAATTTCCCCAGTGGATGTTCTCATGGTAGTTCGATAACCTAGTAAGCAAAGGATAGATTCTCATGCCATTATCTGTGATTGTCCACTATCTTCCTCAGAATTCTCTTGATATTCTTGTTGATTGCCTTAACTGCTCCATTCATTTTTGGTCTGTAGGCCATGGAGTTGCAGTGGACAATTCTTAACTGTTCACAGATTTCCCTCATGAGATCACTATTGAGGTTAGCGGTATTGTCAGTGATGATTGACTCAGGTATCCCAAATCGGCAGACGATGTTGTTTCAGACGAAATCTGCCACTACCTTCTTTGTGATGGCCTTGTAGGTAGTTGCTTCGACTCATTTGGTGAAGTAGTTAATGGCTACCAAGATGAAGCGGTGCCCATTCGATGCGGCAGGCTCTATAGGCCTAATCACATCCATGCCCCAATCGGCGAACGGCCAAGGCAAACCAATCACATTCAACCCATTCGGCGGAACATGGATGAAATCCCCGTGGATCTAGCACTGGTGACACTACTGTATGTAGCAGATACTATCACTTTCCATAGTCATTCAAAATTATCCGACTCTTGAGATCTTCTTGGTTAATGTGAACCCATTCATGTGGGGTCCACACATTCATGCGTGTATTTCTTCCAATAATCTGGTCGCCTTAGTGGCATCTACACATCTCAACAAACCCAAGTCTGGGGTCCTCATGTACAGGACTTCCACGTTAAGGAAAAGGTGATTCTCCAGCCTCTAGAGGGCTCACTTCTGACTATTAGTAGCATTCTGTGGGTACTCTCTGGTTTCAAGGAATCTCCTGACTCCGTGGTACCATGGGTTAAAGGCCGACTCTTCATCTACATGGAAGAAATAGGCATGTTGATCACTCATCTCTACCTCGATGGGGTCGATGTAATTCTTGTCTGGATGCTGAATCATGGGTGATAGAGTTGTAAGGGCGTCAACGAACTCGTTCTGGATCCTGGGAACGTTCTTGAACTCAATCTTCATGAACTTATTGCATAACTCTTTTACACAATGCAGGTATGAAAGGATCTTGACCTTTTTGGTAGACCACTCCCCTTGGACTTGGTGTATCAATAGATCGGAATCCCCTATGACCAAAAGTTCTTTGATGTTCATGTCGACTGTCATTCAGACCCCAAGGATGCATGCTTCATATTCAGCCATATTATTGGTACAAGGGAATCCTATATTTGTTGATACATGATAGTGTTGTCCTGATTCCAAAATTAGGACGAGCCCAATTCCTACTCCCTTAAAATAGGGCAACTTCTCTTGATCACTCCTTCTTGTTTTCTTCAATATTGTATGGGCCTTTGCTTCGAGAACAATCGTATTAGCGCTTTCGTACCCTGCCTTTCCATTCTTCGAGTGCAGTTCCTTCTTGAGCCTTTTATTTTTGACTCCTACCGAAGCAAGCCTCTCAAGTGCTGACCTTTCTTCCCACCTTTTTGTCGCTCCGTTGAAAAACATTCTTCATCCAGGATATGACTTTTCAATATCTTCTTTGGTGAACAATACCTCCTCATCGGGAAAGTACATAGTGAGCGGCTCGTAATCCCTATCCACTGGATTCTCGGCAAGCTTGTCAGCTAAAGCTTGTACCTTGATAGCCTTATGGGTTATGTATACAATGTCAAATTTGCTGAGGAGAATTTTCCATTTAGCTAGCTTTCCTATAGGCATTGGCTTCTGAAAGATGTACTTGAGCGGGTCGAGTCGAGATATCAAGTGCGTAGTGACATGTAATGCCTTAGTTTCTGGGCGATCCAAGTAAGAGCATAACAAGTGCGTTCTATCAAGGTGTATTTGGCCCCGCATGGTGTGAATTTCTAACTTAAGTAGATGGCTTACTCCTTTCTCCCAGTTTTGTCATGCTGTCCCAACACATATCCGAAGGCGTTATTCAAGACTGACAGATATAGTAACAATGGCTTCATGGGCTCGGGGGGAACCAGTACTGGTGGATTTGACAGGTACTCCTTAATTCGGTTGAAGGCTTTCTGACACTCTTCTGTCTATTTTGTGGCAGCATCCCTTTTCAGCACCTTGAAAATGGGTTTCCAAATTACTGGACCAGGCTATGAAACGACTGATGTAATTCAGTCTACCCAGGAAACTCATCACATCTTTCTTACTCTTGGGCAGTGGCAACTCCTGAATAGCCTTGAACTTTGAAGGATCCAATTCTATCCCTTTTATACTTACGATAAAGCCTAATAATTTTCCAGCAGGGACTCCGAATGCGTATTTTTTTGGGTTTAATTTCAAGTTGTACCTCCGCATGCACTCAAAATATTTCTTCAAATCGTCCAAGTGTTCTACACTATTTCGAGACTTGATGATGACATCATCCACATATACTTTGATCTCCTTATGAATCATGTCGTGAAAGAGGGTCGTCATGGCCCTCGTGTAAGTGGAACCAGCATTCTTGAGACCAAACAAAATGACTCTATAGTAGTAAACTCCCCAAGGTGTGGTGAAGGTTGGCTTTTCTGCATCTTCCTCGTGCATCAAGATCTGGTGGTATCCAGTGAAACAATCCACGAACGACTATAGTCGGGCTTGAATTTTCTGGGTTATTTCTTGACCGGCGGGCTAGCGGAATCGGTAGGCAGTCGATGTGAGATGATGTCAATACTTAATCCCGGTATGTAATCATATAACCAATCAAACACATCGATGTATTGTCGGAGGAGATCACTGAGTTCTTTCTTCTTCTCCACTTCTAGATGGATGTTGATTTGGGTTTCACTTACGTCTTCTTCGCTTCCGTGATTGACCCCTTCTGTCTCTTCTAGGTTAGGCTTTTTCAGACTCTCCAGTTATTCAATCTCTTATGGGAGATTGTCTGGCATCATACTCTCATCATATTCTTCGTAATCTGGTTCATTTTGCTCGACGGTTTTGTTACATGTCACAATCGCGGAACGCGAGTTTTTACCGTTTTATTTAATGAAAAGAAAAAAACTAAGTATAAATGAAGCGGTAAATAAAGTTGTAATATTTTAAGATAACGATTCTTTTTATTTCATCAAAAGAAGAATGTTTAAGCCTTCAAATAAGGCAAATGACAAAGGTACAGACACGCTGCAAGCCTCAGTTGACCGTACACGTTTCAAAAGAAAACGTTTTACGATTCTGCACTACCAAGCCTCAATTCTTCCCCTTGTTCAGCATTCCGAATAGTCGGTGTCTTGATGTCAGTTCCTTCACAACATTCTTCAATCATAGTCACGAACAACCTTCCCATTCCATCGATGATATCATCTTCTGGTGCTGAACTCTGGCCCGTACCCGAAACTTGCTCTGGCATAAAAACCTTTTTCTCGGAGCTACCGGTATGCGTTTTCCCCATCGGAGGCTAATATTCTATGTCGGCCCTTCCTTTCTGCCCATTTGGCTCAATTGGTTCTATAATCCCGTATGCTTTGGCTCCCAGCCCGGTTCCTAGTCTGTATCCATATTTCATCATCTCCCTCATGGCCATCTTTGATCTATACGACGTCTACGTTCCCAAATTTTTCTTAGTCTCTTCTATTTCGGGGGTCAGCATGATCTCTACTGCATGGAAAGCAACTCTGTCTAGCTCTTCAATGAACGGGACTGTGTGCTCCAAATAAGCTGATTGGACCCATTCACCATGGACCACGATCTCTTGACAACCCCACTCAAATTTCATGTGTTGGTGTATGGTAGATGGGATGACCCCTACCATGTATATCTAAGGTCTTCCCAAAAATAAGTTATATGAAGAGGAAATAGCTGTTACTTGAAACAATATGGGAAATTCAACTGGTCCGATCTGCAAAGCCAAATAAATTTCTCCAATAAAATCCTTCTGCGAACCATCAAAAGCCCTTACCCTCACATGACTTTCCTTGACTTCCCTCGGGTGGATTCCTAACTCTCACAGAATAGAGAGCGGGCAAATATTAACTCCTGACCCTCTATCAACTGGTACTTGGGACACCACCTAGTCCCCATATTTGACAATGATATGAAGAGATTTGTTGTGACTCACGCCTTCGACAGGAAGCTCGTCTCTTCAGAAAGTGATCATATTTGCTTCTACCATTTTCCCAGTTATTGTAGCCAGTGCCTCACTGGTAGTGTTGCTTGGCACACTTACCCCATTTAGTACTTTCATCAGGGCAATTTTATGACTGTCGGAGCTCATAAACAACTCCATGATTGATATTTGCGCTGGAGTTTTCTTCAGCTGCTTCTCCGCAGAGTATTTCTCTTCCAGAATGTTGCGGCTTTGGGCTCTATTATATCTTTTTCTTTGAATCGGCTCTCTTCCTAAATTCCCTCAATTTGCATCTTCAGGAGCATAGCATCTCCCTGACCTAGTCTTACCATGGGTGGCTGCGGAGTCTGTCATCTTGGCTTTCCCCTTTTGTTGGTATGTCTATGGGACCCGACTCTATTCGTCCCTGTAGCAATCGCAGGTTGACGCTAATAAGTCTGAACCGTCACCGTGGGTCTCACTTGTACTGTGATCATTGGAGTCTTTTCATGTGGGATCCTTGCGGCCTCTGCACTCCCTATTGTGACAATAGTTCCTTTCAATTCAAATTCTTCATCCAAAGTAACCATGTTGACCCCTCGATTCAGGTGATTCGGTAGCAGGTTGCAATTCATATTGGGTGGAGCTGGAGTGCACTGAATAGCTCCACTTTTGATCAATGTATCAATTTTATTTTTTATCTTAAAACAATCTTCAATATCATGCCCAAGCACGTTTGAATGGTACACGCACTTTTGGTTGCATTAAAATACTTTGAGGGATATTCAGGAACCTTCCTTCCACTGGATATATCAATCCTACTCTCCTGAATCTTTCAAACAATTGAGCCAGAGGCTCAGCAATCGAGTTATAATTTTTGGGACTCCTCTCTTCAAAATTTGGACGACGGCGTGGTGCATAAGTGGGTTGGTTTTGATGAGTGGTAGTTTGGACAAGAGCATATGGTCATTGTGGATTCGGGTTGTTATGGGCTCGAGGTAGGTTATATTGAGGTTGGGGGTGGTAATATGGTTATGTGTTGTAGACTGGAGCGTATGTGGGTGGTGGTGGTTGGGGAGTAAGAAGTGTTTCCATGATGTGGGTTGGGTTGGTAGTAAGGGACGACTGCTGAGACTTCTTCCTTTTTCTTCTTTCCACTACCGATTGACCCTGATTGGAATGCCTTGCTGGCTGCTTGTAGTACAACCATGGATTGTACTTTGCCAGATTTTATACCTTCTTCTAAGAAATCTCCCATCTTGACCAGTTCAACGAATTTATGTCCCATCATACCCATCATTGTTTCAAAGTATATCCCTTCCTGGGCCCTGATGAAATACTTGGTTAATTCATTGTCGTCCAACAGAGGTTGTGTCGTGGCGGCTTCTGACCTCATCGACGTGCATATTCTTGGAATGACTCGGATGGTTTCTTCGGTAGGTTTACCAGTGTGAACCTATAGGGAGTTCTCTTTGTGTTGAATCGAAAGCGATTCATGAAATCTTCCGCCATATCCTACCATGTTCTCCAGTTTTGTGGATCTTGTCGAGTATACCAGGTAAGTGCTTCTCTCGTCAGGCTTCTTATGAATAACTTCATTCTCAGCTTCTCGTTGCTTCCCACTCCAACTAACTTGTCACAATATGCCCTCAAATGTGCATGGGGATCACCCGTGCCGTCGAAGATATTGAACTTTCGAGGCTTATACCCTACTAGAATATCCACATCCGGATGGATACACAGATATTCGTAGTCCAAATTTCACTTCCCCGAGCGACTTGGAGGTTCTTCATTTGTTTTCTCAAGATTTGTAACTACTCAGACACTAACTCCTATTCCTTATGCCTAGCTTCCATTTCCATCTCGGCGCATTGGTCAATCTCATAAGGCACCTTGACCGTGATAGGCGCTGTAAAGGTAGGTTCATAAACGACATATATAGGAGGAACATATCCCTCATGGGCAGCGGTATGTGCTGGTTTTGGTGAGTGGTAAAAGTGACTCTGTAACGAGGAGGGGTGTGAATTGTGTTAGTGGTAACATGCAAGTTTTGTTGTGTTTGAACATAGTGTGGTACGTAGGGAGTATGGATAGGAGGACTTGGTGGGTTTGTGGGGGTTACCAAGGAATGATTTGGGTGGTGGGGACAGTAGTGGGGGTATTGTTTTCCTGGTGTGATGTGGAAGGAAAGTGGTTAGGGATTGAATTCAAAGAAGGAAAGCGGGGTAGTTGAGGGAGCATTGTCACAGCCAGATGTGCTAGTTCCCTGATGTGTTGTACTTCCTCCCTTAAAGACTCCATCTTATGGGCCATCCTGGCCACATGTTCATAATTTCTTGTATCATCCTTGTCTCCCGATCGCTTCGCGCTATCGGTTATGACTAGAGCATGTTCAGTCGGGTTTTCTGTAGCAGACATGTTCCCCTTTGATCTTAAGTTGTATTGTGGTTCCACCAGTTTTGGGTCGACATAAACCAACTTTCTTTTGGGGAGTAATAATAAAGTAAGCAATGAAAAAAAATAAAAGAAACAGAAGTCAGTTTTTTCATTTATACAAATCGAAGATCACACAGAGAAGTTAATTCACATAGTCAGGCAAGCGCGTATTCCTAGAATTTGTGGGACCTCTCATTGTCGGAGGTAGGCCTAAATCGCGAATGTTTAACAAACAATTAGACTTGACACATTTAGATCCGAAGCGAGTTTTGTTTTAATTGATAATGTTTGGATTGCGATAGGTAGGAACAGAGGTTACATCACTATTTCTGACATTCACAGAACTACATGGGCTTGAACAACTTGCCCTTAGAGAAAAATAAGAAAACTGGAATAAAGATACATAGTGGGAAAGAAGGGGAAATCAACCAACTTCTAGTAACCATCCCCGAAATCATTCCCCATCTCCTCTTCTTCTTCTTCTAGTTCTTTCTCCGGATCTTCTTCAAAATCCTCTTCGCCATCGTTGAACTCAGATTCTTCTCCTGGATCTTCCTCCGGCTCTATCTCAGATTCTATCTGGATGTACTCCACTACTCGGTCATCATCTTTAGCAGGTGGCAGCATGCGATCAATTGATCCTGGGACTACTTGATGGTACATCGAGGTAGTCACAAGGTAATGTGGCAGAATCTCATGGTAGATTTACAAATCAGCCCCTGCGTCCTCCAGCCAGGCTATACCCTCTCTTTTTGGTCGGGCTAGCTCGTCTTCCTCGTTGATCCATACATAATACTCCAGAGTGCAACACGAGTTTTGACCCATCGTCATTGTGACCAGATCATTGCACTCTTCTTGGAGCCTTCTTATCCTTGGTATTGGAATATGTCTATTGTACTCATCCTCATATAGAGTTGTCCTTGTCCATAGAGGCAAATCCTGCATCAACCCAAACTATCTGAGAACCCGCAAGGGTGAGAATGGTTGGATTCCCTTAAGTCCTATCAGCTCAATAAAGTATTTATGAGCAGCCCTTAGGATTGCCCTCTCACCTAACCA
>AWOL01S0035401.1:10600-130060 GCA_000715115.1 Nicotiana otophora
TCCAGGTACTCCGTCTTCGTCCTGCTCAACTTGAAACCCTTAGACTCAAGTGCTTGTCTCCAAACCTCCAGCCTCTCGTTAACACCGACTCGTGACTCATCAATCAGAACTATGTCATCGGCGAATAGCATGCACCATGGCACATCCCCTTGAATATGGTTTGTTAACGCGTCCATCACCAGGGCGAATAAGAACGGACTGAGCGCAGAACTTTGGTGTAACCCCATAACAACCGGAAAATGCTCAGAGTCGCCTCCTACTGTCCTAACCCGGGTCTTAGCCCCTCTCGTTACCTTTTGAAGAGCGTAATAAAGTATGTCAGGGAAGTTCCCTCTTATATTTTGTTTTTTGGAGTTTCTCTTCTATGATATATGATGTGTTTGGAGTTTCTTATTATAACTTTTAACACTAAATGTGAAAAGAAATACTACAGGGATGGAAAAGAAACATGGGCCGCAATTGACAGGTCCTCCTACTGCTCTACAGCAGCAATAGATGTTGCATCATCAGTTCTTGAAGAGGTTTTCGTTTCATTGCAGTCCTTGAATATTATTGTCGAGCAGGTTAGTTTGCATTTCCTTGATTCTTAGTTTGCGAAATTGATTTTATATAGAGAACTGCAAACTATTAGGAACTTTTAGAGTACTACAACTATTACGAAATTTTACAGTACATTTCTTTATAGTTCCATGGAAAAATGACTGCATACTAAAAGAGTATAGCTAAATAAGGACTTCATGCAATGGACCAACAGAACAAACAACTAGTACATGTTTTCCTTTTACTCAAAGTAAAGCTTTGCAGTAGGTATGAGGGACCTTACGAGATTATTCTTTGTTTTCAGTAATATTTGTTATTTGTGGCTTGAATTATTTCCTTGCATTTTTTAGGAAACCCATAATCCCTATAGGTTTGGGAAAACCCATTGTCCTAATAGATTTTGGAAAGGAAAACTATTGTCCTTGTCAAATTAGGAAACCTTTCTCTTATAAGTTTGAGACTATTTGGGATCTATATATAGGGGTTGTAGTTGGGGATTCTATAGATTGTATTGTGCTTTTCTTCTCATTCATAGTGAAAAACTCTCTTTGCTTCTGCCTCGAGGATTAGGCTTAGCCGAACCTCGGTAAATCCTTGTGTTTTCTTCTCTATTTGCTTTGTGTGTGATTGTGCGCTAGTTAATCCACGATCTTCCGTAATAATTGGTATCAGAGCAAGGTTCGAGTTTCTACGTATAATCTAGGGTTAAGATGTATCGTCTTCAATGAAATACGAAGTAGAGAAATTTGACGGGGTTCTAGTTTCAGTCTGAAGGCAATTGATGAGGATTTTCCTGAAGAGATGGAAGAGACAGAGAAGACAGACCTGAAGGAGAAGGATTTGAGTGTGATCTTCATGAGCGTTACAAATAACGTTCTTCGGGAAATCGCTGAAGAAGCTTCTGGAGCAACAACATAGAAGAAGTTGGAAGATCTGTATTCTAGGAAACCGCTGACAAACTGCCTCTACCTAAAAAAAAGGTTATACAATCTTCGTATGAATGAAGGTACACCTGTTAAAACTCACCTTGATGAGTTTGATTCAATTATAATGGATCTGAAGAACGTGGATATCAAAATTGAGAATGATGATCAAGCCTTGATTGTGTTATGTTCTTTACCACCGTCTTATGATACTTTTGCTGATACGCTGCTATATGGGAAAGACAACATTTCACTGAAAAATGTTAGTAATTCCCTAAAAAATCTAAAGAGTTGAAAAAGAGCTTTCCAGACAGCAGAATTGAGGGCGAGAATCTTGTGAGTAGAGGAAGAACACAACAAAAAGACTTTAACAGGAAAATGTCCACCGCCAGATCGAAGTCTAGAGCAAGGAAGCAGAATTGTTATGAGTGGGGGGAGCAAGGTCACTACAAGAGAGATTGTCCCAAGCTAAAAGAGAAAGGAGGGAAGCAGAAAATAGATAATTCGACAAATGTTGTTGACACTGACAATACTTCTGATGATAGTGACTATGTAGGGGAAGTCTGTGATGTGAGTTCTAGTCATGGGCAAAATTCTTGGGTTCTTGATTCTTGTGCTACTTTCCACATGTGTCCACACAAGAATTGGTTTGCAACTTACAAGCAAATGAGTGAGACTGTCTACATGGGAGATGATAATCCATTACCAGTAGAGCGGATTGGTAACATCAGTTTGAGAATGTTTGATGGAATTGTCAGAAACATTGAGTGTTGGCATGTTCCTCGGATAAAGAGAAATTTGATTTCTCTTTCGACATTGGATGATCAAGGGTGTAAGTTTCACTCCGAGAATAGAATACTTAAAGTGTGTAAAGGCTCTATGGTACTCATGAAGGGTAAACTGCATTCTAAATTGTATCATCTTCAGGCCAGTGTAGTTGAAGAGGAAAGTACTGTAGCTTCTGGGAAAAGTGATATGAATCAGTCTCAGTTGTGGCACTTGCGACTTGGTCATATAAGTGATAAGGGATTGTCTTTGTTGAGTAAGTAGAATTTGCTGAATGGGTATAAAAATCAAGTTTTGAATTTTTGTGAGCATTGTGTGTTTGATAAATAGACAACGGTAAAGTTCAGCAAGAAGGCCGAGCACATGACCAGAGACAAGTTAGATTATATACATTTAGACTTGTGGGGTCCAAACAGAGTTCCCTCCAAGAGTGGTGCCATGTATTTTATGACTTTGATTGATGATAACTCAAGGATGGTGTGGGTGTATTTTCTGAAAACAAAAGATGAGGCATTTCCGACATTTGTTAAATGGAAGACGATGATTGAGAAGCAGACGAAAAGAAAAGTGAAGTGTTTTCGAACTGACAATGGGTTGGAATTTTGCAATTCTGAGTTCGCTAATTTATGTAGCAGAGAGGGCATAGTGAGACACCTCACTTGTGTCGGAACACAACAACAGAATGGTGTTGCAGAATGTATGAACAGAATGCTTTGTGATAGGGCACGGGGCATGCTTTCACACTCATGTGTTAGCAAGGATTTTTGGACTGAAACAATCAATACAACTTGTTATTTGGTCAACAGATCTTCATCCACAACTATTGAGTTCAAAACTCCTTCTGAGGTATAGTCCGGTTCGCCTGCTGATTATTCAAATTTAAGGATATTTGGTTGTCTTGCTTATGCTCGTGTGAGGGATGGAAAATTTAAGCCGAGGGCAACGAAATGCATATTTCTATGGTATGCAACTGGAGTGAAAGATTATAGATTGTGGTGCACAGATCAAAAGGCTCTAGAGCTGATTATCAGTAGGGATGTAACATTCAATGAATCTGCCCCACTCGACAGTCAGAGGGATAAGGCAATAGCAGAAACAAATCGTGGTGTTAGTGACCGCATAGAGCTTAAATTGAATCTCCACTAGCCCAGCCTAGTAATTCTAAAGCAAAGGAAGTGGAGGAGGTGCAAAATATTGATCAAGATGATAATATTAATGCACCTGTGCAACATCAACCATATAACATTGCAACAAGTAGAGAAAAGAGAGTGATCAATCGACCGCAAATGTTTGCAAACGTGGTTGATGGGAATCTTCTTGGGTATACTAATCCTGTGGGATTCATTTTGGCTGTTGCAGAGACCGTTGATGAGTTTGAGTGTTATAGCTATCCAGAAACTATTCCGAGTACAGAACCAACTCGACAGATTAGTGCTATGGCTGAGGAGATTGAGTCTCTTAACAAGTTTAGGTGTTGCCTAGACTTGGTTGATGTGTGTGACAATGGGTAGAGCCCTTGCGAGGGCTAAGGGCAAGGCAGAGAAACGTTGTGCTTGTTGATGAAGAGAATTCAAACCAAGGGAAAAATTTGTTATTGGTGGCTTGAATTATTTCCTTGTATTTTTTAGGAAACTCATAATCCCTATAGGTTTGGGAAAACCCATTGTCCTAATAGATTTGGGAAAGGAAAATCTATTGTCCTTGCCAAATTAGGAAATCTTTCTCTTGTAGGTTTGAGACTATTTGAGATCTATATATAGGGGTTGTAGTTTGGGATCCTATAGATTGTATTGTGCTTTTCTCCTGATTCATAGTGGAAAACTCTCTCTGCTTCTGTCTTGAGGATTAGGCTTAGCTGAACCTCGTTAAATTCTTGTGTTGTTTTTTCTTCTCTATTTGCTTTGTGTGTGATTGTGTGCTAGTTAACCTACCATCTTACGCAACAAACAACGTACATTACCAGATTATTCTTGTGTTTGGAGGACATTTATGACGAAGCAATGTTATAAATACCAGAAAAAAGTTCGAAAAATCTATTTTTCATCGCTAGTTGAATTTTGCAATTTTTATTTACGAAATGACGAGAAATCTTGTTTTGTATGTCACATAACTAATATCACTTGTCTGAGGATTTTTTATTACTTGACAAATGGACTCATAGGTCCCACTTGCATGCTTTGAAACATACAACAACAACTACTACTATTATGTCCCAGTTCCAAACAAATTGGGGTCGACGATACGAATTCTCATTTCTTCTTTAAGCTCAACTCATATTATCATCATTACGAAATAAAATAATGTGAAAGTAAAAAACAATATAAGTATATTTATATAAATATTAGTATTAATATAAATATTAGTATTAATAATGGCACGTGAAGATTTAAATATCATTTATATGAAGGAACAATAAAATATAATCAATGAGAGAAATTTTATGTTTAATAATATAACAATCATCTAAATGCCGAAAGATATTATTACATTAGCATAATACATGAAATTAAAATAAAAGAACATCATCAAAACTTACACAAATGATCAATTTTGTCATGTTAGTTAGATAATTATGTATTATAATTTAAAAGTATTTAATATGATGGTATCTTAACGAACACTTCTTTGTGGACAATTGTTTTTTGTGTATGTTTTCTCCTAATGCTTTGGTTGCTCTGCCTTAACCAGAATTCTTGTTGTCGATCTTGATATCTCTCTTGAAGGTGCAGCATACAGTTGTTCGTGCAAGAAAACATATTGCGGTAAATATAGTCCAATATTTAGGATGTTTGTCCTTGTGCTTTATTTATTATATTTGCAAAACATAAACATACTGAAAATTATTTTCACACAAATTTAAAAGGATATTCGTTAGTTTCGGAAGACGAAAGTTGAATTCAGGGATAAGAATATACTTAGAAGCACATTGACCAGTATCATAATTTTTGCATGTATGAGGTTATTGTTAAAACTTCGATATACCATCTGTGTGCTATTACATAAGCTATTCGGCGTATCTAAGTTTTTCGGTAGCATGATGGGCATATGTTTCTTCAAAATTAACCTATATACAATGGAAGATCAATTCTAACTTAGTCTATTATATATATGGTGAGTAGTGACACTAACATACATAAGAAATAATAAACTTGACAACAAATATGTATAGTAGAAGGCCATTTGGTATTAAAGTATTTAAGTTTTCTTCTTGGTAGTAATTATTGGTATCATTTTCTGCTGAGTTAAAAGCTGAAAAACATTTTATTTTTACTATAAAAGTTTTCAATCAACCTTTTAGTTAGTTGATCAATATATTCATTTCTGCTAGTTAAGATATCTTTTTAATTCTATCGTGCGATTTGCACGAAATGCGTTTTAATCTAATGATAGAAATATTTCTCTTATTAAATGCACTACCATTACCCCTGGGATTGATAACCAAGTGTCCAGGAAGAACCAAATCATCTTTTATTGGATGCTCTTCTTTGTTTCTGACACGAAGCAAGAAGAAAATGAATACTGGATCTGTTCTTACTTTATATTTCTTGTCAATTGAATCTTTTTCATTTGAGGCTAGAAGTATAACTTTGGCAAGATAGCTTTTACAGTCTCTGCTTTTGTCGATTTTGGAACTATTGGTAGTACTTGACAGAAATCACCTCTCAAACTATTAATTCCAGCAAACGGTTCATTAATATCCAATATATCTCTAGAACTCCGGGCAATTATTTCTATCGTTTGACACTTAGCCATAAGTGCTTCATCCCATATTATCAATTTTGCTTTCCTTATAAATTTAGCACCATTGCTCTACTTTGATATATTTGTGATGGTTATTTAAGTTGTTTGAAGAGGTATATCAAATCTAAAGTGGGTGACCTCACAATAAAATTGTTGTTGGTACACCACTTGCTATTATCGCTAATAATGTCATGCCTCTTAATATGATATTTGCAAGTAATGCATGACATAGAAATATTATTTCAATTCTGCCGGAGGCATCTACAAAGAATAATCTCGTTATACCAAAGTCGACTCTTTATAATATAGTCTTGAAAGCTTGTTCTTGATTAAGATTTAGCTTTGATTGTGCTTCCTTAGACACTTGTATAGCATTTTGATTCTTTATAATATACTATCCTTTTTACTTTGTGTTCTAACGCTCTTTTTATGGAATAAATTTATGTACCCTAAGTTGTTTTTAAACTTGAATAAGAATTACTCATATGATGAATTTAAACAATAATTGAACTGGATTCTCTTGCTAAATAATTAATTAAAAGATTTAATTATCTGGTTTTAACATAAAAAATAATTTATTTTATGTTGATTCAGATCTTAATATTAGTTCATCTCTTGTTTTGAATATTTAATCTTAATCAAAATTTTATCCATCATAAATTTTATTTTCAAAGAGTAAAAGATTGATATGACATTTCACTTGTAGATCGTTATGTTTGTAAAATCATTAGTGGTATTGACTCTTACCAACCATTTTTTTCTTTCTCACATTTATATTCTTAAATATTTTGTTAGTTGTTGTTTAATAATTGGGTATTTTTCAAAATCACACGAAAACTTGATAAAAAAAATATTATTTGAGTAGGAAAATAGCTTAAATATAAAATAAAAATATATTAAAGTGGGGGTATCTTTTTCTCAATTTCAACTCTTTATGCAGTCCATTTAATATTACTTTTATTTTTTCTTGGTATTGGACATTATGGAGTGGTAATGTATTGCCAATACAGAGGATTCTTATGAAATTAATTTTATTAAACCTTCCTACATATTTTTAATAAGAATTTAATAGACAATTTTATTAATTTTAAAATTTTAAATATTAAAAATTAGCATAGAAGGTATTGTAGTCCAAAAATAGGTTATAACAGTTATGTCATTTCCCTATGTGTTCTTCCGCTTAATATTTGAGGGCTATTTGGTATATTAATATTGTATTTATGCTTTTATAATAATATAGGCTCTCCTTTTCTAAATGAGTTTAGACAATATAATACATTCTCAAATTAAATTAGTAACAGGACGGACATTATATTACGTTTTCAAATTAAATTAGTAATATGAATTTTTAAGAAGAATATCCTAAAAGTAATAGGATTACATGGCTAAAGATATTTACTTGTTCAATTTTATATGAATTAGACATCTCGAAAGTAATTATACTAATATGATTCCTAAAGGTAATCATGTAGGATTCCTAACATGTAGTATTATGTCCTAAAACTAATAGGATTATAAGGCTAATATCTAGAATTCCGGTTATGTCCTTTTATTATGAGTTATTATGCTTAATATTATAAGGTTATTTTTGCAAACCGATAATGTATTCATGCTTTTATAATAATATAGATTAATATGTAATAATATTAAAAGTTCGCTACCAAGTCTAAAACGTATTCCCAATAATATCTCCCACATGGATTTTCCTCTTCCATTGTACCTTAAATCTTCCAACCTCCACTTCCAACCAAGAGGTTGTGAGTTCGAGTCACCCCGAGATCAAGGTGGGGAGTTCTTGGAGGGAGGGAGCCGAGAGTCTATCGGAAACAACCTCTCTACCCCAAGGTAGGGGTAAGGTCTGCGTACACACTACCCTCCTCAGACCCCACTAGTGGGATTATACTGGGTTGTTGTTGTTGTTGTTGTTGTTGTTGTTGTTGTATTGTGCCTTAAATCTCCTTGATTCTAAGGATTTGTTGTCTTTCGAGACAACTTCCTTCCATGTGATGTTAGGTCTACCCCATCCCTTTTTAACACCTTCCCCACCATAGTTTCATACCTACTGGTCGGTGCATCTATAGGTTGACACAAGACATGATCAAACCATCTCAAGGGGCCTTCTCTCATTTTATCCTTAATGCGTGCTACGTGCACCTTCTGGCGAATGTGATTATTTTTAATCTTATCTAATCTTTATGACCGCACATTCATCTTAGTATTTGTATTTCCACAACACTCATCTTGTGGATATGTTAGACTTTAGCAGCCCAACATTCACTACCATATAACATAGCCGGTCTTATAGTTATTCTATAGAACTTATTTTTCACTTTGGTAGGTATCCTTCTATCACATAATACCCTGGTAGCACTTTTCCATTTCAACCATTCAGTTTTAATCCTATGAGTAACATCTTCGTGAATCATTCCATTCTCTTGAAACAACGAGCCTATATATCTAAATTGTTTGCATGTTGGCATCGCGGTCCCATCCTGTCTCACTTCAATTTCGTTATTTTCATGCTGATTATACTTATAGTGCTTGTACTCATTCTTACTTCTACTTATCCTAAAACCCTTACTCTCTAAGGTGCTTTTCTATAGCTCAAGCTTGGGCTGACACCCTCTCTAGTTTCATCAGCATGCACATCAACAAATAGCATACACCATGGGACCTCATCGTGTATTGTGATGGTTAACTCATATATAACTAGGGTTAATAAGTAAGGGCTCAATGCAAAATTCTAGCGTAAACCCACTATTATGGAGAATTCCTCTATATCCCTACTACTGTTTTCACGCTAGTGACAACTCCTTCATACATGACCTTTATGATATTTATATATAAATAAATGAAATTATTTTCTTCTCCATTGGTACTCTATCAGATGCTTTCTCTATGTCAATGAATACCATGTGTAAATTTTGTTTCCTTTCGTGATAAATTTTTATCAATCGTCTTAGCAAAACTTATAGTCTTTGTTGTATACCTACAAGGCATAAATTCAAACTAGTGCTCTATCACTCTTGTTGTATTCCTAAGTCTACACTCTATTCCCAAGAGGTTGCGAGTTCGAGTCACCCCAAGAGCAAGGTGGAGAGTTCTTGGAGGGAGGGAGCCGAAGGTCTATCGGAAACAGCCTCTCTACCCCAAGGTAGGGGTAAGGTCTGCGTACACACTACCCTCCCCAGACCCCACTAGTGGGATTATACTGGGTTGTTGTTGATAATTCGCATAACTTGAAATTTCTCCTTTGTTCTTATAGATTGGAAACATGGTACTCTTCCTCCACTCTTCGGACATTCTACCACTTCTTAGTATGACATTAAATTAATCGGTGAGCCATACTACTCCAACCTCCCCAAGACACTTTTAAACCTCTATAGGGATACTATCTGAACTACGAGCTTTTCTGATCTTCATATTTTTCACGGCATCTTTTACCTATGTCGGCCTAATTGTATGGGCATAACTAAAGTTTCTATCATGCACATACATATAGAGGTCTAAAATGCTATCCTCTTGGTTCGTGTTGAATAGTTAGTCAAAATATCCTCTCTATTTCTTATTGATCTTGTTATCTCCTATCAACACTTGTTGAGAATTGTCTTTAATACTTCACCTGGTTGAAAATCCTTATCTGTATTCTCTCTCAATTGTGCTAGTTCAAACAACTCTTTCTTCCTTTCTGTTGTCCCTAGCTTTTGGTACAAGCCATCTAGAGCTTCCCCTCGGGCTTTACTAATAGCCTTCTTAGCTTCCTTCTTAGCTCTTTTGTATTCTTCAAAGGTTTCTCTGCCTGGCAAATTCCTATAACAATCTCTTTTAGCTTTAATAACTCTGTGTACCTCCTCGTTCTACCACCCGAATTTCTTGGTCGAGTTCCTAGACCTGTAGGCACGTCTAGCACTTCTAGCACTTCTGTTGCAACTTCTTTAATGGAACTTGACATAACACCAAAAAACATAATTTTAAAGTCCTCATTTCCCTAATTAAGATACTTAACTAAATTACCCAAAAAAAGAAGCAAGAAACGAATGAAAATATAGTACAAATTATATTAGATAAGAACAAAAGTTCTTGTCTTAATTTTTTCTATCATTATTTTTTTTAAAGCCAAAACAATGTAAATAGTTATTCTCTCATTAATATTTGTTGAAGATCGGCAATGTCCATCCTATGAGAAAGAAGATTGGACTTGGGATATTAAAGTAATGGCCTGAAAAAAAGTTTTGGTCATGATTTTGTTCCAGCAACAAGCAGTTAACAATTTGTAGAATTTGAGAAACAAAAAAAGCTTCTTTATATTCCGATATGTCAATTTACATCTCAAAAACATGCTACTTATGCAAGGTTCCTGTGACCTATTCAAATTAAATAAGATCTAGTATATGACTTATTAAATGAATAAGTCGAAAATATTACATAGAAAATAAGTATGTCACACATGCCCAACTTGTAAACTTGTGAAGGATTTTTTGTTGACCTCTTTTGTAAACACATCAGCTAACTATTTCTCTGATGACACATGAAGCAAAGTCAAGACACTACTTGTAATCTTTTCTTTAATGAAGTGTCGATCAATTTTAACATGTGTTTGGTCATGTTGACTAGGATTATGAGCTATACTAATTCCAGCCTTTTTATCACAATATAAGTAAAGTTTCCCTTTTTGAGACAATCTCAATTCCTCTAGTAGCTTTTGTAGCCACAGATGTTCACAAACACCGTAGGCCATATCTATATTCTACCTCTGCACTTGATCTAGCAACTACACTTTGCTTCTTGCTTCTCTAAGAATTTGAGTCCTCCTATGAGAGTACATTAATCAGGAGGTGGCCATGTTTGGACAAAAAGAGACCTTTGCCCGGAGAAGACTTCAGATACCGTAAAATGTGAAAAACAGCTTGCATATAATAGCCTGTTTGGCCAAGCTTCTAAAATCAGCTTATTTTGAGAAGTGCTTTTCTCAAAAATACTTTTCCAAAATGTGCTTTTGGTGAGAAGCAGTTTGTGTTTGGCTAATTAATTTGAAAAGCACTTTTGAGTAGTAATTAATGTTTGGCCAAGCTTTTGAAAACTGCTTCTAAATGTATTTTTCTCAAAAGTGCTTCTCAGAAAAGTGCTTTTGGAGAGAAGCTACTTTTTTCTGCTTCTCAAAAACTGCTTCTGCTTCTCCTCAAAAGCATTTTTTTCCCACCTAAAAGCTTGGCCAAACACCTTAATTTTTGGCCAAAAGCACTTTTGGCCCAAAAAAGCACTTGTGGCCCCAAAAAAGCACTTGTGGCCCCCAAAAACACTTGGCCAAACAGGCTATAAGAATCTTGGAGACAGTGTTGTGACGAGCGTGAAGCGAGGAAAAGCGACAACCCTCTTTTCGCTTAAAGCGAGAAGCGAGAAGCGAAGCGCTCGCTTTTTTGAAGTGAAGCGGATAACTAAAAGAACAACTACATAACACATAAGAAAGGCAATAAGAACTAAGAATAAAGGATATAAAAATAAGAGGAAGGGCAGTATACCATTCCAGTAAAAATTGGGCAGCATTTCAAACGAAAAAATAGTGCAAGAAAATGAAGAACAAAGAAGAGGAGAAGAATGAGAAAGAAGAACTGAAGGGGAAAAAAATATTAGCCAGCATTTCGCTGCTATTTAGACGCTGAAACAGTGAAAGAAAAAGAAAAAGAAGAAGAAGAAGAAGAATAAGAAGAAGAAGAAGAAGAAGAAGGAGGAAGAAGAAATCGCATACCTGGACCAAACTTGATGATCTTGAAGTTGAACAGTGTAGAAAACTTGAACCCTAGTCACCTCTTTCTTTCTCTGTTGCTGCTGGTCGATATGTTTTAAAAAAAAAACATCATTTTTAATTAAATAGGCTGGCAGCCCTTTAAAACAGAGAAGTGCACTCTTCTTACGCATCGCTTTGCATTGTCGCTTCTCGCTTTTTAGTGGGAAGCGAGCGCCAGAAGCGGTCGATGGGTCGCCTTGCTTCGCTTCTCACTTTAAGCGAGGGAGCGCCCGCTTTTCACAACACTGCTTGGGGATTATGCATGAACTGACTCACTAAGCTGATTGAATATGCTATATCTAGTCTAGTGTGGGAGAGATAAATGAGCCTTCCAATCAGCCTCTGATATCTCTCCGTATCAACTAACTCTCCAGTTTTGCTTTGTAACTTGTGATTGCTTTTGATGAGCGATTCTGCCGGTTTGTAGCCTGTCATACCAGTTGCTTTTAAGAGATCTAAAATATACTTCCTTTGAGAAATAAAGATTCTGCTTTTTGACCTAACAACCTCAATTCCCAAAAGGTACTGTAATTTTTCAAGATCCTTTGATTTCAAATTCTTGTGCCAACAACTTCTTCATTTGGGTCATCTCCTATTTGTCATCTCCTGTCATTACTATGTCATCAACGTAAACTATGAGAAGCGTGAGTTTACCCTTTTAATGTCTTATGAGGAGGGTGTGATCAACATTGTTTTGCTGGTAGTCGAAGAAGATCATTGTTTTGCAGAATCTGTCAAACCAAGCTCTAAGGGATTGATTATAGTGGTTTTTAGTTATCATTGCTTATCATTATCCTATTATGCTTTTATGTCATCTTTGTCCTCTATTTCTATCCCTAAGTCCACAAGTGAAGCGCTATCTCATCCTGGATGGCGACAGCCGATGATCAAAGAGATGTCTACTTTACATGCTTGTGCTACATAGGAGATTGTTTCTCTACCTCCAGGTAAATCTACTGTTGGTTGTTGGTGGGAGTGTGCAGTCAAAGTTGGCCTAGATGGTCAAATTAATTGCCTTAAAGACTACCTTGTTGCCAAAGGTTATTATGAGAAAGCACGGGAGAAAAATATATATTATTAATGTATTAACTATGTTAGAATGAGCCCTAGTTATAAGTATACATAATACATAACCTACTCCTCAAGTTGGTGCATACAAATCATATATATCGAGCTTGTTACATATGTAACTAATACGAGGACCAGTGAGGGACTTGGTGAAAATATCTGCAAGCTGATCATTGGATTTCACAATCTTTGTAGCAATATATCCTGAGAGTATCTTGTCTTTGACAAAGTGACGGTCAATCTCAATGTGTTCAGTTCTCTCATGGAATACTGGATTTGATGCAATATGAAGAGCAACTTGATTATAACACATAAGTTCCATTTGGTTGATCACACCAAATTTCAACTCCTTGAGCAACTGTTTGATCCAAATTAGCTCACATGTTGCCATAGATATTGCTCGATATTCTTCTTCTGGACTAGATCGAGCAACCACATTCTGTTTCTTGATCTTTCAAGATACGAAATTACCTTCTACTAAGACACAATAGCCCGAGGTAGAACATTTATCAGAAGGTGATCTTGCCCAATCAACATTTGAGTATCCAATGATTTGCTCATGGCCTCGATCCTTAAAAAATAATCTTTGCCTGGAGCTGATTTGATTTTATAGACTGAAGAATGCGGACAACTGCATCCGAATGACTACAACAGGAAAAATCCATAAACTAACTCACAACACTCACAGGAAAGGAAATGTCAGGTCTAGTCATCATGAGATAATTTAATTTACCAACCAGCCGCCTATATCTTGTGGGATCGTTGAGAAGCTCATCCTGTCCTAGCAGAAGTTTAGAATTAGATCCATTGGAGTGTCAACAGGTCTACAACCGGTCATTCCTGTCTCCTCAAGAATGTCTAAGGCATACTTCCGTTGTGAGATCACAATACCTGAGCTAGATTGAACGATCTCAATACCCAGAAAATACTTTAATATGCCCAGATCCTTAGTCTGAAAGTGCTAAAAGAGATGTTGCTTCAACTTAGTAATACTACCCTGATCATTGCCGGTAATAATAATATCGTCAACATAAATAACCAGATAAATACAGAGATTTGAAGTAGAATGCCAATAAAACATAGAGTGATCAGCTTTACTATGAGTCATGCCAAACTCCTAGATGACTGCGTTAAACTTATCAAACCAGGCTCTAGGAGACTGCTTTAGACCATAAAGTGACCGGGTCAAGCGACATACAAGGCCACTAGGCTTCCCTGAGCAATAAAACCAGGTGGTTGCTCCATATAAACTTCATCCTCAAGGTCAACGTGAAGAAAAGCATTCTTAATGGCCAACTAATAGAGGCCAATGGCAAACAACAACTATGGATAGGAAAAGGCGGACTAATGCTATTTTAGCCACGGGATAGAAAGTACACTGTAATCGAGGCTAGATATCTGAGTATATCCTTTGGCAAAGAGCCTTAAATCTATCAACTTGGACATCCAGACCAACTTTGACTGTATAAATCCAATGACAACCAACAGTAGATTTACCTGAAAAAAGAGGAACAAGCTCCCAAGTACCACTCGTATGTAAAGCAGACATCTCGTCAACCATAGCCCGCCATTTTGGATGAGATAGTGCTTTACTGTAGACTTTGAGATGGAAACAGAGGATAAAGAAGATACAAAAGCATAATGGTGTGATGACAGATGATGATAACTTAAACCGATATAATGGGAATTGGGATTAAGTGTGGTCCGTATATCTTTCCGAAATGCAATCGACGGACTAGGAGGAGACAAGTCCTCAGTAGGAGTAGGGTCATGTGCAAGATGTGAATTAGCTGGGCCTGATGTTGGGAGCAGACGACGACGATAAGTCAATAGTGATGTTCCTATGATTGGGGATCTAGGAGAAGCAACAATATATTCCTCAACGGTTAGTATTGGTAAGACTTATGTGGTTGAGGATATAGGAGGAGCTATAAGTGGTGGGGCTGGAGCTAGAGTTGGGGTTGTAGGTGATGGATATATTGAGGAAGGTGAAGGGGACATAGTGACTGAATCTTCAAAAGATGGAACTAGTAGCACCTCAGAAATGTCTAAGTGACAACCTAGGCATGCGATGTATGTCTGAGTTTCAAAGAAGGTAACATCAGCAGACATAAGGCACTGCTGGAGGTCAGGTGAGTAGCATCGATACCATTTTTGCGTTCCCGAGTAACCTAGAAATACACATTTAAGAGCACGGGGAGCTAACTTATCTTTTCCTGGAGTAAGGTTATGAACAAAACATGTGCTCCTAAAGACACGAGGTGGAAGAGGGAATAAGGGTGCGTGAGGAAATAACACAGAGAATGAAACTTAATTCTGGATAGATGAGGATGGCATACGATTAACAAGATGTGAGAACTGCATCCCCACCCAAAAAATGCAACAGAACATGAGATTGTATGAGTAGGGTATGAGCATTCTCAATGAGATGCCTATTCTTCCTTTTCGCTACCCCATTTTGTTGAGATGTGTATAGACGAGATGTTTGATGGATGATCCCATGAGAGTTCATAAACTGCTGAAATGGAGAAGACAAATGCTCTAGGGCATTATTACTACGAAATTTGCGGATAGAAACCCCAAATTGATTTTGGATTTCAGCGTGGAAGGTCTGAAAAATATAAACAACTCATAACGATTTTTCATCAAGAATATCCAAGTGCACCTGGAATAATCATCAATGAAACTAACAAAGTAGCAGAATCTCAAGGTAGAACTGACCCGACTTGGACCCCAAACATCTGAATGGACTAAAGTGAAAGGTGACTCTACTCGATTATCAGGACACCGAGGGAAATAAGAGCTAGTATGCTTACCGAGCTGACATGACTCATACTCTAGAATGGACAAGTGGGACAAACTAGGTACCATTTTTTGAAGTATTGATAAATTAGGATGTCCCGTTTATGTAATAAATCTGGTGAATCAGTAACATAGCAAGTTGTTGATGTGGGTTCATGTGATTTAGCAAGGATAAGGTAATAAAGTCCATTTGATTCATGTCTGGTACCAATGATCCGCCCCGTACTGCGTTCTTATATAAAAACAAGGTCATCAAGAAATAAAACAAAACATTGAAGTGATTTAGCTAAGCGACTAATGACTATGAGATTAAAAGGACTACCGGGAATATAAAGCACTGATTTCAAAGGTAAAAAAGGAGGTGGACTTGCTTGACTTATTCCACTTATCAGGGTTTGAGACCCCTTGTCCATTGTGACCGTTGGTAAAGATTGACAATAGGAAATAATATTGAAAGCAGATTTATTACCAAAAATATGATCAGACGCTCCTGAATCAATAACCCAATTCCTGGGAGAAGAAGATTGAGAGACACAAGTAACGCTATTACCTATTTGAACAACGGTAGCAATCTCAGAAGATGGCTGTTTACATGCTTTGTACTGAAGGAACTCTATATATTCCGATAAAGAAACCATTTGGATTGGATTCAATGCATTAAATCCAACGAATTGTGAGTCAAAGGATACGAATGACATTATAATGATTAAAGGCACATCTCAGAGACCAACTCAAGAATTTTCTCCAACAGTGTTGCTGAAGAAATTTGAAAATAGTGAGACTAGATGTAAAAGCTTCAGCCAAGTTCCACACAAGAAAATAGGTTCTAAAACACCCCCCAAAAACAGAAACATTTCTGGAAATTATTGTTCACGCTGGAAAATCACTGTTCACGCCGAAAAATCATTGTTCACGTCGGAAAAATATAGAAGTGATTGGAATTTGGTTTAAATTTGATGGGTAGGTTTGGAATGGCAAGGGGAACAAACTGTACTGAAGAGTCGTTACCAAAAAATGGCCAGAAGCAGCCTCACGTGTCGGCGCATGATGCCCGAGTTTCGCCGAAAAATGTTCTGCCGGCGGCGCGTGAAGGCGCGTTGGAGGGGAGTCTACCGGAGAAACTTTTACAGGTTGGTCGCCGGAAGCTTATCTACCTCGTGGTGGTGTTGGTTTTTGCACAACACGGACAAATATGAACTTTCTTGCTGACAGCCCTGATTTGTCAGAAAAAAAGGCTGGTTGACTTATGTTTTTCTTCCTGGAGTCGCTGGAATTTATGCACACCGATAAATATCTCACGATTGCTCTGATAGCATGTGAGAAAGTACGGGATAAAAATATATATTATTGATATATTAACTATGTTACAATGAGTCCTATTTATAAGTATACATAATATATAACCTACTCCTATTACATACGGGACTATGACTAATTACATTATTCACATAACTATCTAACAGGTATACTCAGATATTTGGGTTTGATTACTATGATACTTTCTTTCCCGTGGATAAAATAACATTCGCCTTTTTTATTCATGGTTGTTATTCGCCATTGGCGTATCTATTAGTTGTATGTCAGTTGCGCCGGTCACTCTATGGTTTGAAACAGTCTTCTCAAGCATGATTTGATAAGTTTAGCACAGTTATTCAGGAGTTTGGCATGACTCATAGTGAAGCTGATCATTTTGTATTTTATCGTCACTCTGCTCAAAGTTTGTGTATTTATTTAGTAATTTATATTGACGATATAGTTATTACGGGGAATGATCAGGATGTATCACTAGTTTGAAGCAACATCTCTTTCAACACTTCCAAACCAAGGATCTTGGCAGATTAAAGTATTTTCTAGGTTGATGTCGCTCAGTCTAGTTCAGGTATTGTTATTCACAGTGAAAGTATGCGTTGGATATTCTTGAAGAGACATAATGACGGGCTGTATACCCATTTATGCTCCTATGGATCCAAATGCTAAACTTCTTCCGAGACAGGAGCCTCACAGCGATCCTACAAAATATAGGCGACTCGTTGGTAAGTTGAATTATCTCACAATGACTAGACCAAATATTTTCTTTTCTGTATGACTATTGTTCGAGGATCGAGGTCATAAATAGATCGTGGGATACACATATGCTAATTGGGTAGGAAACCTTTTGATAGACGTTTTACGTCTGGATATTGTGGTTTAGTCGGAGGTAATTCTGTGTCCGAAAAGAGCAAGAAAGAAAATATGGTTACTCAGTCAGTGCAGAAGCAGAATATCAAGCAATTGATATGGAAACATATGGGTAGTTTGCATAAAACAGTTGCTCAATGCTTAGTCCAACATTGCAACAGGAGTAATATGTATTTGTGGAGTGTAGATATAAATAGACTTATTGTATTATAGTAAATGAAGACTCAATAATATATTTTTTCCGTGCTATTTCTCACACATCCAAGTAATCCTTGTGCAACAATCAATAAAAGTAACAAACAGTACCAAATAAAGAAACTATTTGAGTAGGACCCAATACATCAGAATGGATAGTTGAAAAAAGAATTGTACTTTTATATCGCTTAAGAGTTCTTAATATGCTTGGCATATTTACAAGCATCACAAGACGAAGGTTCAAACTCAGTTATGGAAAACAAACTAGGATATAACTTCTTTAAAACAAAAAAATGATGGTTGCCTCAACCGTCTATGCCATTGTATTATTTCGTGTTTGACATCCTTATTTCCTCCAAAAAAAGACTTGGCCATAGTCTCGAGTTCTATCAATCCAATATAAGTCTTCGTGCAATCTATCACTTTCAATCCTCTTCCTTGTATGAAGATCCTGAAAAACATAATAATCGGAAAAAATCTCGACATTACAGTTTAGTTTTTTTGGTGATGGCACTAACAGACAACAAGTTAGCAGAAAACTCAGGTACATGGAGAATAGATGATAATGTAATATCAAGTGAGAGAAGAGTTAGGGAGCCATTGGCTATTCTGACATAATCTTCTTTGGAACTAGGATAGTAGTTTTGAAAGCCTTTTAGAGGAGCTTTCTTTTAGTGTTGTTGTGGGAAAACCAATATCAACCACCACAAGCTCCATCTCTCTCAGGAGACCAAACCCCAATTAACAGCTTCTAAAAAGACTGCCCCATGTGCTGCCAACCGTCATTGCTCTGGTGACGCATCATCTTCACACGCCGGCGATTACAACCTTTTCCGGCGATTTTTTATAAGGTTTGCAAGTCTATTCCGACACCCCATATAACTTCAATTTTTTTCTGTCACCGGAGTAAGGGTTCAGGCGAGGCAGACAGTATTTTTTCGGCGAAAGATCTCCAGGTTTTGCTTCTTTTATGAGAGACATCAACTTTGCCCTTGAGACTCCGAAAAATCCCTTGAATTATTATTTATTCAGAATATGGGGACACAAAAGCGGTAGATAATTCTCTTTCACAAATTAGTGTGGTTAGTGCAGTTAAATTGAATGGGGCTAGTATGTATTGTTAAAGAAATAGATTGTGGGCCTAACTCCACACCAAAAGATAGCTAAAGAGGCGAGGATTTTTCAAGCTATATAAAAAGACCACCCATCCCCGTCACCATCGATGTGGGACTCTTTACACCCCGCTCATACTCAGGACATCTGGAGCGTGACCAATATAATGTGGGGGCCTAACATATTGGGTTGGGATGAGTCTTGCTTTGATACCATGTATAATTTGATAAAGAAGAAAAACTTCTTTGTATTTCAATGTGTCGATTTACATCTCAAAAATATGCTACTTATACAAGGTTCCTATGACCTATTTAAATCAAATAAAATCTAGTCTATGACTTATTCAAATGAATAAGTCAAAATTATTATAGGAGAAACAAGGAAATAATACATGACTTATTCAAAGTGGAAATAATAGTACATCTTACCCTCCCCAGACCCCATTTGTGGGAAACTACTGGGTTTGTTATTGTTGTTGTTTATTCAAAGCTGTTAGTCTACGACTTATCAGGAAATAATATTCCTAAAATCCTCCTATAATCAACACAGTTGGTAGCAATACTTCATTGTCTATTTGTGGATATAGTAAAACCAAATAGTAATGGGTTATCAGTCTTATCCAAGTAAACAAAGCCCGGACTGTGACAAAGTTTCATATGATACTCCTATTTCTATAAAGACGATTAACAAAAATCTAAATTTTAATCCATCAGTCTTCCTATTTTGCAAGAAGACATTTACATCACGTTATTAAAGAAAGTTGCTTCGTGACTTTCATTAAGAAGTTTGAGAAGGGATTTTTGTTTTAGGAAAAACAGTCTGGCTTAACCATCAAGCAACTAAAGCTGTTGCTTTAGGCCCTCAAATTTGGGGGGCCCATTTTCTAAAAATAATAAGCTTACATTGTCTCCTTGAAAAATATTGAGTACTATTCAAAAGAAAATTAAAATTTTCATATAAAAGGAAAGCCAGCATTTTAGCTAAAGTGAATAAGTGACCATTTGACTTAATAAATAGGAAAATACGAATATCTCTATAAATCACTTACATACAAATGATGAATGGATTTGATAAGAAAAATTATTATTCCACTTTTTACTTATTTTCTTAGGAAACGTGTTAAAACTTTACACTCTCTTTCTTGGTTAATACAAGAGCCACAATATTTCATTTCACCTTTTCCATCAATTTACATACAACAACAACAACAACAACAACAACAACAACAACAACTCAGTGTAATCCCACAATTGGGGTTTGGGGAGGGTAGTGAGTATGCATACCTTACCCCTACCCCTACCCCAAGGGAGTAGAGAGACTGTTTTTGAAAGACTCTTGGCTCAAGAAGACGAACAGAGACAATAAATCAGTACCATCAACAAAAATCACATAAATAATAATAGCAACATAAAGACCAGAAAATAGATGAAAAGCAATAGCACTAACAAGTAGATAAGGCCCGATACTATGAAAAACAGAATAATAGTATGAACACAATATTAACCACTAGCAGTATAAGACAAAACCCTATCAGACTAATCTCTCACTTGAAACGATGTAGAAAAATGCTTAACTGCCTCCTAGCCTACAACCCTAATGCTCGACCTCTACACCTTCCTATCAAGGGCCATGTCCTCGGAAATCTGAAGTCACGCAATATTAACCACTAGCAGTATAAGACAAAACCCTATCAGACACTTGAAACGATGTAGAAAAATGCTTAACTGCCTCCTAGCCTACAACCCTAATGCTCGACCTCTACACCTTCCTATCAAGGGCCATGTCCTCGGAAATCTGAAGTCACGCCATGCCCTGCCTAATTACCTCTCCCCAATACTTCTTAGGCCGCCCTCTACCTCTTCTCGTACCGGCCAAAGCCAACCGCTCACACCTACTTACCGGGGCTTTTGGGCTTCTCCTCCGCACCTGCCCGAACCATCAGAGTCTCGCTTCCCGCATCTTGTCATCCATAGGAGCCACGCCCACCTTCTCCTGAATATCTTCATTCCTAATCTTATCCATCCTAGTGTGCCCGCACATCTACCTCAACATCCTAATTTTTGCTACTTTCATCTTCTGGATATGTGATTTCTTAACTGGCCAACATTCTGCCCCATACAACATGGCTGGTCTAACCACCGCTCTATAAAACTTACCTTTTAGCATCAGTGACACTCTCTTGTCACACAGGACTCCAGATGCTAACCTCCATTTCATCCGCCCCACCCCTATACGGTGCGCGACATCCTCGTCGATCTCTCTATCCCCCTGGATAACCGACTTAAGGTACTTGAAACTGCCTCTCTTCGGGATGACCTGTGGCCTAAGCCTCACGTACATGCCCGCTTCACTCGACACGGCGTTGAACTTGCACTTCAGGTATTCTGTCGTCGTCCTGCTCAACTTGAAACCCTTAGACTCAAGGGTCCGTCTCCAGACCTCCAGCCTCTCGTTAACGCCGCCTGGCGTCTCATCAATCAGAACTATGTCATCAGCGAATAACATACACCATGGCACCTCCTCTTGAATATGGTGTGTCAGTGCATCTATCACCATAGCAAATAAGAACGGGCTGAGCACAGATCCTTGGTGCAACCCCATAACAACCAGAAAATGCTCAGTCGCCTCCAACAGTCCTAACCCGAGTCTTATCTCCATCATACATATCCTTAATCGCCCTGATGTAAGCGACCGACACACCTTTTGCCTCCGGGCATCTCCAAAGGACCTCCCTAGGCACCTTGTCATACGCTTTCTCCAGGTCAATAAACACCATGTGTAGACGCTTCTTCCTATCTCTATACTGTTCCACCAACCTCCTAATAAGTTGGATAGATTCCATAGTTGAACGACGCGGCATGAACCCGAACTAGTTATCGGATATAGACACCGTCCTTCTCACCCTCACTTCCACCACCCTCTCCCAATCTTTCATAGTATGACTTAGTAACTTGATACCCCTATAGTTATTGCAACTCTGGATATCACCTTTGTTCTTATACAACGGTACCACCGTACTCCATCTCCACTCATCCGGCATCCTCTTCGTCCTGAAAATAACATTAAACAGCCTCCAAGCCTGCTCTACCCACACACTTCCAAAATTCTACCGAAATTTTGTCTGGCCCGGTTGCTCTGCCCCTGCTCATCTTACGCATAGCCCCCACGACCTCCTCAACCTTGATACGTCTACAGTTACCCAAAATCTCGGAGACTCTCAGAATGCCCTTATTCACCTAGCACAATATCCATGTCCCCTCCTTCATTCAGAAGTTTATGAAAGTAAGTTTACCGTCTCCGCTTTATCTGTGCCTCTCCCATCATTACTTTACCGTCCTCGTCTCTGATGCACCTTACTTGGTCCAGATCCCGAGCCTTACTCGCCTTGGCCAGCTGGAATAACTTCTTATCCCCGCCTTTGTCCCCCAATTCCTCGTACAAATGACCAAACGCTGCAGTCTTAGCCTCTGTGACTGCCAACTTCGCCTCCTTCCTAGCTACTTTATACCCTTCTCTGTTCGCTCTCCTCTCCTCCTCGCTTGTGGTCCCTACTAACTTCAAGTACGCACCCTTCTTCGCTTCCACTTTACCTTGGACCACTTCATTTCACCATCAGTCACCTTTGTGCCCGCTAGATTAACTCGTCGAGACCCCTAATACCTCTCTCGCTTCCTCCCTTATACAGTTCGCCATCGTCATCCACATAGCGGTCGCGTCCCCATTACTCCTCCAGGCTCCCATAGCCGATAACCTCCCCTCCAGCCTGAGCTTTATCCTTTGTCAAGGCTCCCCACCTGATCCTCGGTCGTCCTCGAACATACCTCTTCTTCCTCTTTATTATGATACCAACATCCATCACCAAGAGCCTATGCTGCATCACGAGGATCTCCCCCGGGATCACCTTGCAATCATTACATAACCCTCTATCACACCTCCTAAGGAGGATATAGTCAATCTGAGTGTTCGCCACCGTACTTTGAAACGTAATCAAATGCTCCGCCTTCTTCGGAAAGCTAGAGTTCGCAATCACCAGCTCAAAAGCTTTAGCGAAATCCAAAAGCGAAGTTCCTCCTCCGTTCCTATCCCCAAAGCCGAAGCCGCCATGCACCTCGCCATAACCACCAGCAGCTGACCCAATATGGCCATTGAAATCCCCTCCTATAAATAGCCTCTCTGCAGGTGGAATACTACGCACTATCTCATCCAACCCTTCCCAGAAGCGCGTTTTAACCTCCTCATCCAAGCCCGCTTGCGGCGCATAAGCACTAATGACATGTAGGGTGCATTCTCCCATCACTAGCTTAATAGTCATTAATCTATCATTCACCCACCTAACCTCTACCACAGACTCTCTAAGGTCCCTATCCACCAAAATACCCACTCCATTCTTACCCTTCGTGACTCCAGAGTACCACAACTTATACCCGTCAGCATCCCCCGCCTTTGATCCTACCCACCTGTCTCATGGACACAGGCTATATTGACCTTACTCTTCTGGAGAATTTTCGCCAACTCTATAAACTTACCCGTCAATGTTCCTATGTTCCATGACCCAATTCTCAACCTACAGGCTTCCTTGTTCCCCTTACCCCCTTGCCTCCCGCCCCACCCCCTATACCCTGCCCACCCTTCTATTAAAACATAGTTAAAATTTACTTTTGTTATAATATATTGTGTCCCATTTTCCGTTCTTTCTCACGTTTAAAGCTTGCTGGAAATATTTGAAGTAACAATACTAAATTTGGAATTAAGTCTTCAAACTTCTTGAACCGGGTTCTTTCATTCTAACTTTCTAGTATCTTTTTATCTTATATCTGTTATTTGTTTCTTCATAGGCATATTTTTTTAAAATATTTATTAGAATTCAAATATGACAATTAGAAAATACAAAATCTTGTTATCCGAAACAAAAAGAGGGTTGAAATATACAATCTCAAAAAGGAGCTCTTGATAATATTTTCACAAACAATAGAAAACTAAACGAGAAACTATAGAGGAGTGTTTTTTAGATGAATAAGTCACTAACCTAGTTGAGCTAGATGATAATAAAATTCAATAAGAAAAAAAAAATTAAATGGATTAGCTCTTTCTCTCTCTATCTTGATGATATATATATATATTTGATGAAAAAGAATTATTAGATGAAATCGATTACAGAAAAGTAATTAACAACTTTGCATTTTAAAAAGTTAAAAATTACTGTAGATTCTCCAATTAAATAAAAATATCTATTAAAATTATTATTTAAGGGCCTCCAATTAAACTTTGGCTTTAGGCCTCAAGTATTGTTGAGCCTCCTCTGGTTATAAAGACAAGAATGTTTTTTCTTGGCTCATATATTTTGTCACCATATTTTCACCCTCTTGCATTTTTTAGTTCTTTAATTAGTAGGCCTTCTGTTTCAATTTATGTGACACACTTTCCTTATTCATCTGTTTGAAAAAGAATGACACATTTATATTTCTGGAAACAATTTAACTTTTAAACTTTCTATTTTACCCTTAATGAAAATATTTTACTATCACACAAATATTTTACCCTTTATGCTTTAAAGACTATGAGTTTCAAAAGTCTTTTGTTTTGTCTGTGCCGAGTCAAAATGTGTCTTAATTTGGAATAGACGAGAAAGTAATTTTCGGTCGAAGAATATGACTTGTAACTATCTGTGTTATGTAATCCTGGTTGAACCTTGCAAAGAAGAACTAGAGAAAGTCTGATCTATTTATACTAATTTACTGTTGACCATGGATAGTCTTTACCTAAAAGAATAACTCGTCTATTGCTGTTATGGTTTACGTGGATCATTTCTTTATGAACATCATCAACAATCTCTACATAATTTTCTCTTTTACCTAGAATGAGAACAAGATAGCTCATATATTTTACAGTGTCGCCTACTGTACTGCCCCATTTGATGTTTCTTCTTTTAGTATGCAGCTACATTCAGAAGCTGGGAAAGGCCAGTTCGAAATTGTCCTGGGATACACAGATTGTCGTAGAGCAGCTAATAACTTAATAATTACCCAAGAAATCATCAAAGGAATTGCAAGGAAACATGGGCTGCTAGCAAGTTTTATGCCAAGGTTGGTAGCAGATTTTACCACAGCATTTTCATGTGCATTTTTCTTTTTACTTGTTTATCTGGATATGTTTTTCGTCTTTATTAGAGTGAACCCTTCTGCTCAGAATCATTAACATATTCTGCGTACACTTGTACAATTTCTTCGTTTCTTATCAATGTCATTAACATTGATAAGATGAAAGGTCAATTCAAGTTATAATTGATGTTTCTTTACTTCACTGTCTAGGTATTATTACGATAATGTCTATCCCTGGTATGATGAATATTCAAAAGACGATGTTGGCTCTGGATCACATTTGCACATCAGTTTGTCTAAGAATGGAGAAAACGTTTTTATGGCATCTATTGAACCAAATCGGTATGGGATGACCAAGATTGGAGAATCGTTCATGGCTGGGGTGTTAGATCATCTTCGTTCCATATGTGTATTTACAATGCCTATTGAAAACAGGTAAACATATTCTCTGTTACTCTTAATGTACTGCTTCCTCTAAATATGTTAATTATGTACAGTTATGAGCGCTTAATGCCTAAGTCGTGGAATTCATCATACCTTTGCTGGGGGGTGGAATGCAAAGAGTTAACTATAAGAGCTTGTTGCCCTCCTGGAGCTCCAGATGGTGTAGTAACCAATTTTGAAATTAAAACATTTGATGGATCTGCAAACCCACACCTTGGTCTTGCCTGTATAATTATTGCTGGGATCGACGGTTTGCGGAGAAATTTACCAATTCCAGATCCAGTAGGTAAGCTAGATGATCTTCCAGTAAGTATTGCTCTACCATTATTGCTGTCTTTCGGTACTCAGGGTGTATTTGTGTACATGCCTTCTAATTTAAAGCAGATGAGATTTGAAAGCGGAAACCATGTGAATTTATACCTTAGTGTCATTGTATCAATTCTATGTGATCACCAAAACAAGTCTAATTAAATATTTAGCTATCTGAAGCAGGTTATATAAAAGTAGATAACTCATTTTCTCTGTCCATAGGTGAGACATTCGTGCACTTTTTATCTGATATTCAACTTCTGTTTTCGTTTGTAACAGAGCCAGAAGCTGATGTCTTCGATCACAATGATGACAACGATGATATAAGAGTACCAGCTTCTCTTAGATGCTCTATAATCCATATATTCACTGATGAATGGTTTAAAGAAATGTTGGGTGAGAACTTTTTGATCACCAGACGAGGAATTTGCAGCGTACGTCTCAAAGTTTGCTTTCTTCAAGTGTTTGATATAATTTCCATTTTCACTTAATAACTGGTTATTCTCACAGATTATCAAGCATATATGTACACAAAATTACTAATGTAGCTAACAGCTTAATCTGTACCTTCACAAACTTCATGCCAATATAATACTACTTATTAGCAAAGTAGATTATATTATTAGTTATTACCATGACAATCTGCCACTGCATGAGAAACTGCAGGCATTAAGTTTTCTTTTTCTATCCTTCTAAGTACTTGGATTACCACCAATTTTGGCCAAAGGGTATTTTATGATTAAGACGTAGCATTTCCTGTTTTGCAGGAAGAAATCGGACACTACATGATGGGTAGAGACGAAAAATACGTGCACTGTGTATTCAATTATTAGGTTTATCACATGCATCAGAGAGATCAGGATGGTTCATATTGTTAATTATTATATTTGAACATTCTTTGCTGTGCCCTTTTTATCTTGTGCTCATCTTATGCACTTGATCGTAATAATTTGGTTTCTCACTTCTGTTTTACTTTGTATCATTCTTGTTAGATTAAACCGAGGGGCGAGAACAATAAGTTGTGTACCTTTTTATATACAGCGGAAGAATAGTTGAACTCACCACCAAAACGTTGCCCCAAGTCGAACTTCAATTCACTAGGAAAGGAAGTTTATATCCACGAACAAGATGTCTTTCCTCTCTTGTGTGTTTTTGTTGGAAAAATCAGAGAGTATTTGTTCTCTGTTGAAGAAAAAAAGGAAGAAGGCGGTTGAAAGAGAAGTTACCAAGTTGTGGAATCTAATTCCCAATTTAAGCGTACTACTTCTATGTGGTAGTTTTTTGGTATTGTAACTCCCATCTAACTTCTTTTACTTTTTCTTTTTAACCGGGTCGGATCAACCCACATGGAGCGACCCAAATCCAATATTCCAACATCTCCCACTTCGCTCATGGTGAGCTAGCTAGACCCAAGCAAGTATCATACTGACAACACACATATTCATAGAGACAAATAGTTCGTGCGATATGCGAGTCTCAAGCGCTATAATAATCCAAACCCATTAAGGTCGTACAAAAGTTCTATGTAGAAATCCAATCACATGCGGAAAGAATTCAGTACTAACATGAGGATCTTGTTGCTCGCAATATCTCAGACTATCATTTGCTACTCCAATAACTAGTTATCTAATCCTTCATCCTTGAAACAGGTGAAATCAAGTTCTTATATATAATATTTTACCCATAATTACGCTTGATACCCTCATGGTAACTATAATGGTCGACATGTGGATACAAGTTAAATACTTATTTTAGTTGTCTTCCCTTTTTACTCGAATCTATCAATTCCAAATCAACTGCTTTCCTAGACATGCACTGCATTGTCGAATCCCTCGTGGCTATTATTGACATGCTAAATTAGCAACACTAATAGGTACTTCTAGAGACAGTAAAAGGGTCAAAGAGTATTCCAATTAAAAGTTAATATAACCTTTTCGGGATCTCACAAAATGATGAAACAGGGATCAATTCTTCCATTATCCCAATGGTCGATGGCACACGTGGTATGAAACACGTGCTACGATGTTCTCACTTGATATTAGTGTGTGTCTTATTCTTTTACTCATTCAACACCGTACAGATCTTGGTCTAAACACCTCTAAATGTCTAACCCGAGTTTCTCACTTCAACAATCCTCAACTCCAATTTCTTAGAGAAACTCGTATCTGGCTTATAAAATAAGTCGTTAAGGATTATGAAATCCATAAGTCTGAATTCTAGTCGAGATCGACCATTTTATTCAAAAATATATATGACATTGTACTAATCAAGGTTCTAATGGTCTTATCTCTGCACGTTCCTCGACGTCAGAGGCAATTGCCCGTGTGAGAGAGTTGATCTCGTAACTTGTTCGACACACTTATATCCTTCATATGGATATTATCACATGCATTCAGAATATGAACACAATTTCAATAACAATTCATTGATGAGTATATTATTATAACCAAAATATTTTACAATACATAAACATTATCATATCATTCGCAAACCTAGAGCCACAAAATATTTCTCAAACATGTCTTAAATATTAATTTTGTAAGAGGATCAACTATCATTTTTGCGTAGGTATGTATTGTAATATTATTTATTTACTTGCCATGATGTCTCTCACATTTGTATACTCTATCAAGAGTAAATTATTTCCGCTATAACATAATGAATAATCTACAATTCCCTTTAGGTATCGGAAGATCCTCATCATTTCTTACCAATGATCTCTTCTAGGATTTGATTGATACCTTCTAATAAATCTATGACATAATAAATATTTGGGTATACATCATAGCGTACATTAAGTGCCCGAAATCACTTGAATATGAAACTCAAGATTTCATTTTCAGTATTTGGAAACATTTCAAAACTTAAAGTTTCACCTCTCGCTATAGGAGTATCCATGAGTTTGCAATTATTCATTCGGAAGCGTTCCAAAATTTTCTTTATACAAGTTTTTTGAGAGAGACTAAATAACTTTTTGGAACGGTCTCTTTGGATCTTAACTCCAAGGATATAATCTGTCTCATCCATATTTTTCATGTCAAATGACTTTGAAAGTCATGACTTGATAGTTTTCAAATACTCCAAATTATTTCCAGCCAAAAATATCGTCCATGTAAAGAGAAAGAATTACAAACATCCCAATGGAATTCTTCACATAAATGCAATGGTCTTCATTGATCATGGTGAAATCATACGAGATCACCTCATTGTGAAATCTCAAATACCATTGCCTTGAAGATTGCTTTAGGCTATAAATAGATCTTTTCAATTTACAGATCTTCTTTTCTTGGCCTTTAACGATGAAACCTACAGGTTGTTCCATGTAGATTTTCTCGTTTAGTTCTCCATTTATAAAAGTTGTCTTCACATCCATTTGGTGTAATTCCAAATCCAAACGTGCAACAATAGCCAAAAGTAAGCGAATTAAGATAAATTTCACAACTGGTGAATATGTTTCTTCATAATCTATTCCAACTCCTTGATTAAAGCTTTTTGCCACCAATTGTTCCTTATATCTTTCTATTGACCCATACGTTTTGCGTTTAACTTTGAGAACCCATTTGTTCCCAATTGCTCTATGCTCAGGCGGAAGTCAACTAGATCCAGACTTTGTTAGTTTTTATAGACTCTAATTTTTCTTTCATTGTTTTCATCCACTTATCTTTTCAGGGCTCGATACAGATTCAGTCACACACTTTGGCTCATCCATTTATGTAGGAGATACCAAAAAAAAGTAATCTTCAATCTCATAAGTACGTTTGGGTATATCGTTCCTGCTACTTCTTCATAGTTGAAATTCAGAGTCGTCAGAAGCATTTTGGGATTGAGAACAAGATCTTGATTAATTTAATTGTCAACCGTGTCAAAAGACACTTGCTGACTATATGAATTCAATATTTCATAAAGTGGCTCTCCATTCTTTACCCCGCGCTTCTTTGAAAAATTATTTTTCAGAAATGTGAAATCTCGTGATTCAATCTCAATAACACTTTCATCCTCTAATTCACCAATGAACAGATACCCTTTGGAGTGTTCTGAATATCTTACAAAGATATATTATTTGCCTTTTGGACCTAATTTACCAAATTTGCTTAGAGAATCTTTTACATATGCAGCACAACCCTAAGGTCGTAAATCATTTAAGTTTGGTTTCTGACCAGTCAAAGCTCATAAGGAGTGGAAGAAACTGATTTAGAAGGCACTTTGTTCAATATGTAGACTGCATTCAATAACTCATCTCCCCAAAAGGAAATAGGTAAATTTACATGCGCTGTCATGGACCTTATCATGTCCAATAGTGTTCTATTCATCCTTTCTACTACACTATATTGTTGAGAGGTGTAAGGAATAGTTAACTGTCTGGTGATGCCCTTTTGACTTCAAATGCTCTTATTGTTGATAACCTATGATGATGTTTGAAAGTGAAGGAAGTGAATATGAAATATAAAATGTGGCCATCGTGATAAGAATGAGAATTGCACTTGTGGCCAATAGTGCCAATGAAATAAAGAGTACGTGTGTTAGACCATGAATTGAATTGTAAATTCTTTGTATAATAAATGTTTTGGAAGCATCATTAGTCACCGAGAAAGGGTAGGTTGAAACAACCTAACCCCGAAACTACACGTGTCGGTATAGGAGTGATTGAGGGGTAAATCCCCATACTGATGTGTTACGATTATTCCCCTTAATTGGGATGAGATTGACGTGTTGATATTATTCCCCTTAATTGGGATGAGATGATAGCTAGTAGAATGTCATGTCGACCCACATGACATTGTGGTGAGACGGATTAGCTAATCGGGCCGAGATCGGATGCCATGCCATGCACATGGTGGTGTTGTGATTGGATGTCTTGGGGTGAGATTGCTTAGCCGATGGGGCGAGATCGGACTCCGTGCAAACAGCAGGGTGGTATATCGGTATTAAAGATATCCCAACTTAAAAATATAGATATTTACTTGAAAACCTATCTTTCTCTTAACTTGACGCTTTAATATTGTTTGAGGCTCTCATTGATTCCATATTTCTTTCTCTTTGTACTGTTACTTGATTAATTGAGAGGGTGTTTAGTCTTATATACTAGTACTATTCTATATGTACTAACGTGCCTTTTGTCGGGGGCGCTACATATTTAATGGATACATGTGGTTCCACAGCAGGCGACATCGATCAGTGATAGTGGTACACCCTCTTCCAGCTGACTTGGTGGGCCCCACTTCCTATCAGGGTCTTCTATCTTTTGTTCCTTATGTATAATGTTTTGAGGTATAGCTGAAGCCTTGTTTCCGGCACCATCATATTACTCTTTTGTATCCATTAGAGGCTCCGTAGACATAGTGTGAGTTCTATTTTGATTTGGGTAAGTGAAAGTTGAAATGTTATACTTGTAACACATGTTTCCACTTCTAAAACTATGTATGTGTAATGTATTTTGGTAATTATAAATGAAGTAACTAATAGTAATGAAATTGGTGTTGTTTGTGAAATCCTCTCATTGTCTAACGAAGGGTATGCATTTTCACTTTATTCATGGGTAAGGTTGGGTAGAAGGCATCAAGTAGGCTTGCTTGACTGGGAGCGGCGGTCGCGCTCTCCAAGGTCGGGGCGTGATATCAAATCTAGCCAAATATAGTTCAAATAATTCAGAATAGGCTTTAGAAACTACACACGAGTGAAAAAGATGCAATCTTTAGTAATATTGGAAAAAGTCAATAAAAGTCAACTCCGAGCCCACTTGGTAAAAATCTAAAATTTAGACTAAAACCCAATTACCCATTCACCTCCGAGCACGGTTATGTAATTAGTTTCGAAATCTGACCTCAAATTGAGGTCTAAATCTCGATTTCTCAAAATCCCCAATTTCTACCTAAATCCCTAATTTCTACTATGAAGAATCATAGATTAAAGGTTACAATCAATGCGTGTTTACGGAAATATAATGAAATAAGTTAATATCTAATAACCAATGAAGTTGGGATGAAAAACCTCTTCCAAATCGCCTCAAGACCGAGCTCAAACTTGAAAATAGTGAAAAGTGAAGAAAATCCCGACTTTGGAATGGGCGCCAGGTGTTCTTCGCATTCCAAATCACCTGACGCAATCGCGATGCACATCAGCCAAAAGGCATTCGCGTTCGTGATCTACCATTTGCATACGCGTAGGCTTGCTCTCCCCTGCCTTCGCATTCTCGTGCCAAGGACCGCGTTCGCGAAGAGTAACTCCTGGCTCCCCACCCTAGATCCCAAAACCCATAGCGTTCGCGTGAGGAAGGTCGTATTCGCGAAGGATAAATCCCCCACTACTTCGCGTTCGCCACCAACTCCTTGCATTAGCGAAGAACAATTCCGCACAGCCCAAGTTTCCCCTTTGCAATCGTGAGAGTAGCTTCGTGATCGCGAAGCACATCACACCAGACACCAGAAATAGTTGAAACCCAACAACTTTCTAAGTCCAAAATGGTCTGTAGCCTATTCGAAATTCACCCAATCCCCTCGGCCTTCAAACAAAATATGCATACAAGTGTAATAACATCATACGAACTCGCTCGGATGATCAAAATACCAAAATAACACCTATAAATAAGAATCGGACATCAAAATGCATGACATTTTCAAAGAAACTCAAGAACTTCAAAAATCACAACCGAGCATCCGAATCCTATCAAACCAACTCTGTTTTGCACCAACTTTTGCAGACAAGTTTCAAATAGCAAATGGACCTATACAGGAACAAAATTCGAACCCCATAACCACAAAGTCAACCTATGGTCAAACCTAGGAAATTCCCAAACCTTTAAATTACTAGCTTTCGGCAAATCAAGTTAAATCATGTTAGGGACTTTCGAATTCAATTCTGAGCATACACCCAAGTCCAAAATCATGATACGGACCCACCCGTATCGTCAAAAAACCGATCTGGGGTCGTTTACACAAAATATTGACCGTAGTCAACTCAAGTGTTTTAAATACAAAAATTATATTTTCTTCAAATTTTCACAGTAAATCTTTTCGGAAAAAGACACGGACTACACACGCAAGTCGAGAAACGTTAAATGGAGCTAATGGAGGTCGCGAACACATAAATAAGGGCTAGTACTCAAAACGAGCTATCGGATTATCACATTATCCACCTCTAAAAAAACATCCGTCCTCGAACGGACTTAGAAATATACGTGGACCAGTGAAAAGGTATAGGTATCTACTCCGCATATCGGACTCGATCGTCTGACCTTTCCACTGCACTTTAACGGAGGGATAACTTTTAGACCTCAACTTGCGGACCTGCCGGTCTAAAATAGCCATTAACTCTTCCTCATAAGTCAAATCCTTGTCCAATTGGATTGAGCTAAAATCTAATACATAGGACGGATCGCCGTGATACTTCCAGAGCATGAGAACAGGGAACACCGGGTGAACTGCTGATAAGCTGGGTGGTAATGCAAGTCTGTAGGCCACCTCAACAACTCTCTCAAGGATCTCAAAGGGACCGATAAACCTAGGGCTCAACTTGCCCTTCTTCCTGAACCTCATCACACCCTTCATGGGTCAAATCTGAAGCAAAACCCTCTCTCCCACCATGAATGCTACATTACGAGCCCTCCGATCAGCGTAACTCTTCTGCCTACACTGGGCTATACGAAGCCGATTTTGAATCAACTTGACTTTCTCCAAGGCATCCCGAAGAAAATCAAAACCCAACAACCTTGCCTCTCCCATCTCAAACCAACCAACTAGAGAAATCGCCTCCCATATAAGGCCTCACAAGGAGCCATTTGAATACTCGATTGGTAGTTGTTGTTGTAGAAAAACTCCGCAAGTGATACTGATCCCAAGAACCCTCAAAATCCATAACACAACCGCATATCATGTCCTCCAAAATTTGAATGGTGCGCTCGGACTACCCGTCCGTATGGGGGTGAAATGATGTACTCAACCCAACTCGCGTATCTAACTCTCGCTGCACAACTCTCCAAAAATGCCAGGTGAAATATGTGCCTTGATCGGAGATAACAGATACTGACACGCCGTGAAGACAAACAATCCCACGGATATAGATATGAGCCAGCTACTCTAAAGAATAAGTAGCCTCCACCGGAATGAAATGTGCCTACTTGGTCAACTTATCCATAATGACCTATAATGTGTCTAATGTCTTCAAAGTCTGTGGGAGACCAACAACGAAATCCATGGTAATACGCCCCCACTTCAAGTCAGGAATCTCAAGTCTCTGAAGTAAACCGCCAAACCTCTAATGCTCGTACTTCACCTGCTGGCAGTTCAAACACCGAGCCACATACTCCACTATATATTTCTTCATTCTTCTCCACCAATAATGCTGCCTCAAATCCCGATACATCTTGGCGGTGTGTGGCTCAGGTGTATATCTTAAATTAGTATCTGGACATGAAGTAATCACACTCAGCTTAAAAATTATCACTTTTGACTATAACAAAAATGATTAGGTCTTACTTTTATGGAATATCACTTAATAATAACTAAATTTAAGCTTCATAAAGTCAACAATGGCATAAAACATACTAAAGACAAGAAAGTGATATACTAGACAAGTTTTGACTTAAACAGGTAACTTAAGGCTTTATGACAGTTTTCTCAAGCTTGAAGACAACCATAACTATGTTTGTTCCATGAAAGATAACTTGATAACAACTTAATATAGGCAAAAGGGTCAATGAAGTTCAATAGAATTCATCCTAACAACATTGTTTCATATAGCTATAACCATCAGTTGGACATGAACACAATATTGTCACAATGACAACTCAGAAGCTATTCCCAGAATTAATAGGAATTGATAAAGAGGGAGACCATTTAAAAAACACTTAGACCATTTATACTTCAGTCAAGTAGTGAGAGATTAAACTGTGAACTTTTTGGAACGGTATCTTTGGATCTTAACTCCAAGGATATAGTCTGCCTCACCCATATTTTTCATGTCAAATGACTTTGAAAGTCATGACTTGATAGTTTTCAAATACTTCAAATTATTTCCAGCCAAAAATATCATCCATGTAAAGAGAAAGAATTACAAACGTCCCAATGGAATTCTTCACATAAATGCAATTGTCTTCATTGATCATGGTAAAATCATACGAGATCACCTCATTGTGAAATCTCAAATACTATTGCCTTGAAGATTGCTTCAGGCTATAAATAGATCTTTTCCATTTACAGACCTTCTTTTCTTGGCCTTTAACGATGAAACCTACAGGTTGTTCCATGTAGATTTTGTTGTTTTGTTCTCCATTTATAAAAGTTGTCTTCACATCCATTTGGTGTAATTCCAAAACCAAATGTGCAACAATAGCCAAAAGTAAGCGAATTAAGATAAATTGCACAACTGGTGAATATGTTTATTCATAAACTATTCCAAATCCTTGATTAAAGCTTTTTGCCACTAATTGTGCCTTATATCTTTCTATTGACCCATACGCTTTGCGTTTAACTTTGAGAACCCATTTGTTCCCAATTGCTCTACGCCCAGGCGGAAGTCAACTAGATCCAGACTTTGTTAGTTTTCATAGACTCTAATTTTTCTTTCACTGTTTTCATCCACTCATCTTTTCAGGGCTCGATAAAGATTCAGGTATGTAGGAGATACCAAAAAAAGTAATCTTCAATCTCATAAGTACGTTTGGGTAGATCTTTCCTGATACTTCTTCGTAGTTGAAATTCAAAGTCGTCAAAAGCATTTTGGGATTGAGAATTCCCACTCTCACTAGGATCAAGAACAAGATCTTGATTAATTTAATTATCAACCGTGTCAAAAGACACTTGCTGACTATATGAGTTCAATATTTCATAAAGTGGCTCTCCATTCTTTACCCCGCCCTTCTTTGAAAAATTATTTTCTAGAAATGTGACATCTCATGATTCAATCTCAATAATGCTTTTATCCTCTAATTCACTAGTGAACACATACCTTTTGGAGTGTTATGAATATCTTACAAAGATATATTATTTGCCTTTTGGACCTAATTTACCAAATTTGCTTAGAGAATCTTTTACATATGCAGCACAACCCTAAGGTCGTAAATCATTTAAGTTTGGTTTCTGACCAGTCAAAGCTCATAAGGAGTGGAAGAAACTGATTTAGAAGGCACTTTGTTCAATATGTAGACTGCATTCAATAACTCATCTCCCCAAAAGGAAATAGGTAAATTTACATGCGCTGTCATGGACCTTATCATGTCCAATAGTGTTCTATTCATCCTTTCTACTACACTATATTGTTGAGAGGTGTAAGGAATAGTTAACTGTCTGGTGATGCCCTTTTGACTTCAAATGCTCTTATTGTTGATAACCTATGATGATGTTTGAAAGTGAAGGAAGTGAATATGAAATATAAAATGTGGCCATCGTGATAAGAATGAGAATTGCACTTGTGGCCAATAGTGCCAATGAAATAAAGAGTACGTGTGTTAGACCATGAATTGAATTGTAAATTCTTTGTATAATAAATGTTTTGGAAGCATCATTAGTCACCGAGAAAGGGTAGGTTGAAACAACCTAACCCCGAAACTACACGTGTCGGTATAGGAGTGATTGAGGGGTAAATCCCCATACTGATGTGTTACGATTATTCCCCTTAATTGGGATGAGATTGACGTGTTGATATTATTCCCCTTAATTGGGATGAGATGATAGCTAGTAGAATGTCATGTCAACCCACATGACATTGTGGTGAGACGGATTAGCTAATCGGGCCGAGATCGGATGCCATGCCATGCACATGGTGGTGTTGTGATTGGATGTCTTGGGGTGAGATTGCTTAGCCGATGGGGCGAGATCGGACTCCGTGCAAACAGCAGGGTGGTATATCGGTATTAAAGATATCCCAACTTAAAAATATAGATATTTACTTGAAAACCTATCTTTCTCTTAACTTGACGCTTTAATATTGTTTGAGGCTCTCATTGATTCCATATTTCTTTCTCTTTGTACTGTTACTTGATTAATTGAGAGGGTGTTTAGTCTTATATACTAGTACTATTCTATATGTACTAACGTGCCTTTTGTCGGGGGCGCTACATATTTAATGGATACATGTGGTTCCACAGCAGGCGACATCGATCAGTGATAGTGGTACACCCTCTTCCAGCTGACTTGGTGGGCCCCACTTCCTATCAGGGTCTTCTATCTTTTGTTCCTTATGTATAATGTTTTGAGGTATAGCTGAAGTCTTGTTTCCGGCACCATCATATTACTCTTTTGTATCCATTAGAGGCTCCGTAGACATAGTGTGAGTTCTATTTTGATTTGGGTAAGTGAAAGTTGAAATGTTATACTTGTAACACATGTTTCCACTTCTAAAACTTTGCATGGATAAGGTCGGGTAGAAGGCATCAAGTAGGCTTGCTTGACTGGGAGCGGAGGTCTCTCTCCCCAAGGTCGGGGCGTGACATCAAATCTAGCCAAATATAGTTCAAATAATTCAGAATAGGCTTTAGAAACTACACACGAGTGAAAAAGATGCAATCTTTAGTAATTTTGGAAAAAGTCAACAAAAGTCAACCCCAGGCCCACTTGGTCAAAATCTGAAATTCTAACCAAAACCCAATTACCCATTCACCCCCGAGTCCGGTTATGTAATTAGTTTCAAAATTTGACCTCAAATTGAGGTCTAAATCTCGATTTCTCAAAATCCCCAATTTCTACCTAAATCCCTAATTTCTACTATGAAGAATCATAGATTAAAGGTTACAATCAATGTGTGTTTACGGAAATGTAATGAAATAAGTTGATATCTAATAACCAATGAAGTTGGGATGAAAAACCTCTTCACAATCGCTCAAGGCCGAGCTCAAACTTAAAAATGGTGAAAAGTGAAGAAAATCCCGACTTTGGAATGTATAAATCACTAGGCGTCAGGTGTTCTTCGCGTTCGCGAATCACCTGACGCAATCGTGAAGCACATCAGCCAAAAGGCCTTCGCGTTCGTGAGCTACCATTTGCATACGGGTATGCTTACTCTCCCCTGCCTTCGCATTCCCGTGCCAAGGACCGCGTTCGCGAAGAGTAACTCCTGGCTCCCCTCCCTAAATCCCACAACCCATCGCATTCGCATGAGGAAGGTCGCATTCGCGAAGGATAAACCCCCCACTACTTCGTGTTCGCTACCAACTCCTTGCGTTAGCGAAGAAAAATTCTGCCCAGCCCAAGTTTCCGCTTTGCAATCGTAAGAGTAGCTTTGTGAACGCGGAGCACATCACACCAGAAACAGTTGAAACCCAGCAACTTTCTAAGTCCAAAATTGTCCGTAGCCTATCCGAAACTCACCCAAGCCCCTCGGGCTTCAAACAAAACATGCATACAAGTGTAATAATATCATACGAACTCGCTCGCATGATCAAAACACCAAAATAACACCTAGAAATAAGAACCGGACATCAAAATGCAAGAAATTTTCAAAGAAACTCAAGAACTTCAAAAATCACAATTGAGCATCCGAATCCTATCAAACCAACTCTGTTTTGCACCAAATTTTGCTGACAAGTTTCAAATAGAAAATGGACCTATACAAAGTCCCGGAACATAATTCGAACCCCATAACCACAAAGTCAACCTATGGTCAAACCTAGGAAATTCCCAAACCTTTAAATTACTAGCTTTCGGCAAATCAGGTCAAATCAAGTTAGGGACTTTCGAATTCAATTCTGAGCATACACCCAAGTCCAAAATTACGATACGGACCCACCCGTATCGTCAAAATACTGATTTGGGGTCGTTTACATAAAGTGTTGACCGTAGTCAACTCAAGTTGTTTAAAGCCAAAAATCATATTTGCTTCAAATTTTCACAGTAAATCTTTTCAGAAAAAGACATGGACTACACACGCAAGTCGAGAAACGTTAAATGGAGCTAATAGAGGTCTCAGAACACATAAATAAGGGCTAGTACTCAAAACGAGCTATCAGATCGTCACATTCTCCACCTCTAAAAGAAACGTCCATCCTCGAACAGACTTAGGAAAATACGTTATCCAGTGAAAAGGTGTAGGTATCTACTCCGCATATCGGACTCAGACTCCCACATAGCTGCCTCGATCGTCTGACCTCTCCACTGCACTTTAACGGAGGGATAACACTTAGACCTCAACTTCCAGACCTGCCGGTCTAGAACAACCATCAACTCTTCCTCATAAGTCAAATCCTTGTCCAATTGGTCTGAGATAAAATCTAATACATGGGACGGATCGCTGTGATACTTACAGAGCATGGAAATATGGAACACCAGGTGAACAACTGATAAGTTGGGTGGCAATGCAAGTCTATAGGCCACCTCAACAATTCTCTCAAGGATCTCAAAGGGACCGATAAACCTAGGGCTCAACTTGCCCTTCTTCCTGAACCTCATCACACCCTTCATGGGTCAAACCCGAAGCAAAACCCTCTCTCCCACCATGAATGCTACATTACGAGCCCTCCGATCAGCGTAACTCTTTTGCCTACACTGGGCTGTACGAAGCCGATCTCGAATCAACTTGACTTTATCCAAGGCATCCCGAAGCAAATCAATACCCAACAACCTTGCCTCTCCCATCTCAAACCAACCAACTAGAGAAACTGCCTCCCATATAAGGACTCACAAGAATCCATTTGAATACTCGATTGGTAGTTGTTGTTGTAGGAAAACTCCGCAAGCGATAAGAACTGATCCCAAGAACCCTCGAAATCCATAACACAACCGTGTAGCATGCCCTCCAAAATTTGAATGGTGCGCTCGGACTACCCGTCCGTATGGGGGTGAAATGATGTACTCAACCTAACTCGCGTACCTAACTCCTGATGCACAACTCTCCAGATATGCCAGGTGAGATATGTGCCTTGATCGGAGATAATAGACACTGGCACGCTGTGAAGATGAACAATCCCCCAAATATAAATATGAGCTACCTACTCTGAAGAATAAGTAGCCTCCACCGGAATGAAATGTGCCGACTTGGTCAACCTATCCGCAATGACCAATAATGTGTCTAATGTCTTCAAAGTCTGTGGGAGCCCAATAACGAAATCCATGGTAATACGCCCCCACTTCAAGTCAAGAATCTCAAATCTCTGAAGTAAACCGCCAAGCCTCTGATGCTATTACTTTACCTGCTGGCAGTTCAAACACCGAGCCACTTTCACTTTTGACTATAATAATAATGATTAAATCCTACTTTTATGGAAGATAACTTAATAATAACTGAATGTTAGCTTCATAAAGTCAACAGTGGCATAAAACATATTAAAGACAAGAAAGTGATATACTAGACAGGTTTTGACTTAAACAGGTAACTTAAGGCTTTATGATAGTTTTTGCAAGCTTGAAGACAATCATAACTATGTTTGTTCCATGAAAGACAACTTGATAACAACAGAATATAGGCAAAAGGGTCACTGATGTTCATTAGAATTCATCCTAACAACATTGTTTCATATAGCTATAACCATTAGTTAGACATGAACACAAGATTGTCACAATGACAACTCAGAAGCTATTCCTAGAATTAACAGGAATTGATAAAGAGGGAGACCATTTAAAAAACACATAGACCTTTTATACTTTAGTCAACTAGTGAGAGATTAAATTGTGAACTTTTTGGAACGGTCTCTTTGGATCTTAACTCCAAGGATATAGTTTGCCTCACCCATATTTTTCATGTCAAATGACTTTGAAAGTCATGACTTGATAGTTTTCAAATACTCCAAATTATTTCCAGCCAAAAATATCATCCACGTAAAGAGAAAGAATTACAAATATCCCAATGGAATTCTTCACATAAATGCAATGGTCTTCATTGATAATGGTGAAATCATACGAGATCACCTCATTGTGAAATCTCAAATATCATTGCCTTGAAGATTGCTTCAGGTTATAAATAGATCTTTTCAATTTACAGACCTTCTTTTCTTGGCCTTTAACGATGAAACCTACAGGCTGTTCCATGTAGATTTACTCGTTTAGTTCTTTATTTATAAAAGTTGTCTTCACATCCATTTGGTGTAATTCCAAATCCAAACATGCAACAATAGCCAAAAGTTAGAGAATTAAGATAAATTTCACAACTCGTGAATATGTTTCTTCATAATGTATTCCAACTCCTTGATTAAAGCTTTTTTCCACCAATTGTGCCTTATATCTTTCTATTGACCCATGCGCTTTGCGTTTAAATTTGAGAACCCATTTGTTCCCAATTTCTCTACGCCCAGGCGGAAGTCAACTAGATCCAGACTTTGTTGGTTTTCATAGACTCTAATTATTTTTTCACAGTTTTCATCCACTCATCTTTTCAGGGCTCAATAACGATTCAGTCACACACTCGGATCAAGAACAAGATCTTGATTAATTTAATTATCAACCGTGTCAAAAGACACTTGCTGACTATATGAGTTCAATATTTCATAAAGTGGCTCTCCATTCTTTACCCCGCACTTCTTTGAAAAATTATTTTTCAGAAATGTGAAATCTCGTGATTCAATCTCAATAACACTTTCATCCTCTAATTCACCAATGAACAGATACCCTTTGGAGTGTTCTGAATATCTTACAAAGATATTTTTTGCCTTTTGGACCTAATTTACTAAATTTGCTAGAAAAATCTTTTACATATGCAGCACAACCCCAGGTCGTAAATCATTTAAGTTTGGTTTCTGACTAGTCAAAGCTCATAAGGAGTGGAAGAAACTGATTTAGAAGGAACTTTGTTCAATATGTAGGCTGCAGTCAATAACTCATCCCCCCAAAAGGAAATAGGTAAATGTGCATGCGCTGTCATGGACCTTATCATGTCCAATAGTGTTCTATTCATCCTTTCTACTACACTATTTTGTTTAAATGTGTAAGGAATAGTTAACTGTCTGGTGATGCCCTTTTGATTTCAAATGCTCTTATTGTTGATAATCTATGATGATGCTTAAAAGTGAAGGAAGTGAATATGAAATATAAAATGTGGCCATCGTGATAAGAATGAGAATTTCACTTGTGGCTAATAGTGCCAATGAAATAAAGAGGACGTGTGTTAGACCATGAATTGAACTGTAGATTCTTTGTATAATAAATGTTTTGGGAGCATCATTAGTCACCGAGGAAGGGTAGGTTTAAACAACTTAACTCCGAAACTACACCTGCCGGTGTAGGAGTGATTGAGGTGTAAATCCCCATACTGATGTGTTAAGATTATTCCCCTTAATTGGGAAAAGATTGACGTGTTGATATTATTCCCCTTAATTGGGATAAGATGATAGCTAGCGGAATGTGATGTCGACCCACATGACATTATGGTGAGACGGATTAGCCAATCGGGCCGAGAGCGGACGCTATGCCACGTACATGGTGGTGTTGTGATGGATGTCTTGGGTGAGACGGCTTAGCCGATGGGGCGAGATCGGACTCCGTGCTAAACGCAGGGTGGTATATCGTTATTTAAGATCTCCCAACTTAAAAATATAGATATTAACTTGAAAACCTATCTTTCTCTTAACTTGACGCTTTAATATTGTTTGAGGCTCTCATTGATTCCATGTTTCTTTCTCCTTGTATTGTTACTTGATTAATTGAGAGGGTGTTTAGTCTTACATACTAGTACTATTCTATATGTACTAACTAGCCTTTTGTAGGGGGCACTGCATATTTAATGGATGCATGTAGTTCCACAACAAGCAATATCGATCAGTGATAGTGGTACACCCTCTTCCCAGCTGACTTGGTGGGCCCCACTTCCTATCAGGGTCTTCTATCTTTTGTTCCTTATGTATAATGTTTTGAGGTATAGCTGGAGCCTTGTTTTCGGCACCATCATATTACTCTTTTGTATCCATTAGAGGCTCCGTAGACATAGTGTGGGTTCTATTTTGATTTGGGTAAGTGAAAGTTGAAATGTTATACTTGTAACACATGTTTCCACTTCTAAACCTATGTATGTGTAATGTATTTTGGTAATTTTAAATGAAGTAACTAATGGTAATGAAATTGGTGTTGTTTGTGAAATCCTCTCATTGTCTAACAAATGGTATGCATTTTCACTTTATTCATGGGTAAGGTCGGGTAGAAGGCATCTAGTAGGCTTGCTTGATTGGGAGCGGCGATCACGCACCCCAAGATCGGGGCGTGACATCAAATCTAGACAAATATAGTTCAAATAATTTAGAATAGGCTTTAGAAACTACACACGAGTGAAAAAGATGCAATCTTTAGTAATTTTGGAAAACGTCAACAAAAGTCAACCCCGGGCCCACTTGGTCAAAATCTAAAATTCTGACAAAAACCCAATTACCCATTCGCCCCCGAGCCCGGTTATGTAATTAGTTTCGAAATCTGACCTCAAATTGAGGTCAAAATCTTGATTTCTCAAAATCCCCAATTTCTACCTAAATCCCTAATTTCTACTATGAAGAATCATAGATTAAAGGTTACAATCAATGCGTGTTTACGGAAATATATTGAAATAAGTTAATATATAATAACCAATGAAGTTAGGATGAAACACCTCTTCCAAATCACCTCAAGGCCGAGCTCAAACTTGAAAATGGTGAAAAGTGAAGAAAATCCCGACTTTGGAATGTATAAATCACTGGGCGTCAGGTGTTCTTAGCGTTCGCGAATCACCTGACGCAATCGCGAAGCACATCAGCCAAAAGGCCTTCGCGTTCGTGAGCTACCATTTGCATACGCGTAGGCTTGCTCTCCCCTGCCTCCGCATTCCCGTGCCAAGGACCGCGTTCGCGAAGAGTAACTCATGGATCCCCTCCCTAGATCCCACAACCCATCGCGTTCGTGTGAGGAAGGTCACGTTCGCGAAGGATAAACACCCCACTACTTCGCGTTTGCCACCAACTCCTTGCGTTAGCGAAGAACAATTCTGCCCAGCCCAAGTTTCCCCTTTGCAATCGGGGGAATAGCTTCGTGATCGTGAAGCACATCATACCAGACACCAGAAACAGTTGAAACCCAGCAACTTTCTTAGTCCAAAATAGTCCGTAGCCTATCCGAAACTCACCCAAGCCCCTCGGGCTTCAAACAAAACATGCATACAAGTGTAATAACATCATACGAACTCGCTCTCATGATCAAAACGCCAAAATAACACCTAGAAGTAAGAATCGGACTTCAAAATGCATGAAATTTTCAAAGAAACTCAAAAACTTCAAAAATCACAACCGAGCATCCGAATCTTATCAAACCAACTCTGTTTTGCACCAAATTTTGTAGACAAGTTTCAAATAGCAAATGGACCTATACAAAGTCCCGGAACAAAATTTGAACCCCATAACCACAAAGACAACCTACGGTCAAACCTAGAAAATTCCCAAACCTTTAAATTACTAGCTTTCGGCAAATCAAGTCAAATCAAGTTAGGACTTCTGAATTCAATTTTGAGCATATACCCAAGTCCTAAATCACGATACAGACCCACCTGTATCGTCAAAATACCGATTTGGGGTTGTTTACACAAAATTTTGACCGTAGTCAACTCAAGTTATTTTAAAGACAAAAATTATATTTTCTTCAAATTTTCACAGTAAATCTTTTAGGAAAAAGACACTGACTACACATGCAAGTCGAGAAATATTAAATGGAGCTAATGGAGGTCTCAAACACATAAATAAGGGCTAGTACTCAAAACGAGCCATCGGATCATCACATTCTCCACCTCTAAAAAAACGTCTGTCCTCGAACGGACTTAGAAATATACGTGGACCGGTGAAAAGGTTAAGGTATCTACTCCGCATATTGGACTCGGACTCCCGCATAGCTTCCTTGATCGTCTGACCTCTCCACTGCACTTTAACCGAAGGATAACTCTTAGACCTTAACTTCCGGACATGCCGGTCTAGAATAGCCATCAACTCTTCCTCTTAAGTTAAATCCTTGTCCGATTGGGCTAAAATCTAATACATGGGACGGATCACCGTGATACTTCCAGAGCATGGAAACATGGAATACCGGGTGAACTGTTGATAAGCTGGCTATCAATGCAAGTCTATAGGCCACCTCAACGATACTCTCAAGGATCTCAAAGGGACCAATAAACCTAGGGCTCAACTTTCCCTTCTTCATGAACCTCATCACACCCTTCATGGGTCAAACCCGAAGCAAAACCCTCTCTCCCACCATGAATGCTACATTACGAGCCCTCCGATCAGCGTAACTCTTCTGCCTACACTGGGCTGTAGGAATCCGATCTTGAATCAACTTGACTTTTTCCAAGGCATCCCGAACCAAATCAATACCCTACTACCTTGCCTCTCCTATATCAAACCAACCAACTAGAGAAACCGCCTCCCATATAAGGCCTCACAAGGAGCTATTTGAATACTCGATTGGTAGTTATTGTAGGAAAACTCCGCAAATGATAAGAACTGATCCCAAGAACCCTCGAAATCCATAACACAGCCGTGTAACATGCCCTCCAAAATTTGAATGGTGCGCTCGGACTACCCGTCCATCTGGGGGTAAAATGATGTACTCAACCCAACTCGCGTACGTAACTCTCGCTGCACAACTCTCCGAAAATTCCAGGTGAAATATGTGCCTTGATCGGAGATAATAGACACTGGCATGCCGTGAAGATGAACAATCCCCCGGATATAGATATGAGCCAGCTACTCTAAAGAATTAGTATCCTCCACCGAAATAAAATGTGCCGACTTGGTCAACCTATCTACAATGACCAATAATGTGTCTAATGTCTTCAAAGTGTGTGGGAGCCCAACAACGAAATCCATGGTAATACGCCCCCACTTCAAGTCAGGAATCGCAAGTCTCTGAAGTAAACCGCCAAGCCTCTGATGCTAGTACTTCACCTGCTGGTAGTTCAAACACCGAGCCACATACTCCACTATATATTTCTTCATTCCTCTCCACCAATAATGCTGCCTCAAATCCCGATACATCTTGGCAGTATGTGGCTCAGGTGTATAGCTTAAATTAGTATCTGGACATGAAGTAATCACACTCAGCTTAAAAATTATCACTTTTAACTATAACAAGAATGATTAGGTCCTACGTTTATGGAAGATAACTTAATAATTACTGAATGTAAGCTTCATAAAGTCAACAGTGGCATAAAACATATTAAAGACAAGAAAGTGATATACTAGACAGGTTTTGACTTAAACAGGTAACTTAAGGCTTTATGGCAGTTTTGTCAAGCTTGAAGACAATCATAACTATGTTTGTTCCATGAAGACAACTTGATAACAACAGAATATAGGCAAAAGGGTCACTGAAGTTCATAAGAATTCATCCTAACAACATTATTTCATATAGGTATAACCATCAGTTAGACATGAACACAAGATTGTCACAATGACAACTCAGAAGCTATTCCCAGAATTAACGGGAATTGATAGAGAGGGAGACCATTTAAAAACACTTAAACCTTTTATACTTCAGTCAAGTAGTGAGAGATTAAACTGTGAACTTTTAAGTTTTGTCCTAATTAGGATTATTAAACAATAATCTCAACCACAAGAATGCTGGAAAGCAGTGTATATAGATAAAGATCACAATAAAGGTCATAATAGGACTATTGAAAGAAAACTCTGAAGTTTAGACAAGCATGAAAGTCATTAAGGCATATTAAAGGAACATAATCATACAGACTACTAGGATTCAGAGATGAGAGCGTTACAGTTGTATAACAGGCTAGCCGATATTAATTTGAGGATATTCATAAGCATGACAAAAGATCACAAACCAATAGCACCTTATCATGAACATGGATATAACATTTTGTATATTAATGATATCATCACAAACGATTACAATTAACAGAAGAAAATGAGCATATTCATAACAGTCTAATAAGATGATCAAAAGAGAAGAGTTAGAGGTAATATGGCCTTTTCGAGGGCAGTAGACCAAACAAGAGCTTGTTTTTCCATTTAGGATCCAAGAATTCAGAAGACTTCGACCAAATGAGTACCTCAAAACAAAATCAGAGTTCAAGTAAGAACTTAGCCTTAGGCAAAGGAGTTCTAATCACTACTATACTGATTTTTGCTTTTTGCTAATTGTTCTTGGTGTATTCTTTTCAATGTTAGGAGGTTGTGTAGATGTAGTTAGGTGAGAGTATTAAAGGCCCCTTTTATAGTGCCCTTAAGTCTCTAGGGTTTCAATCAAATTCAAAATTGTGAGTGGAAAGTGATGAAGATTGATGATGATAACAAAATCGAGTGAAAGATCTGATAGACAGAGGGAAAAAATGGTGAACAGGTTACCTGAGTGAAGAAAGCTAACCGTTGATAGAAAAACACTGGTCAAAGCTCCAATGTCCAGAGGTCATTGCATTTGACCTTTGGACTTAGAATAATCATGATGAGGCTCTGAAACGTGCTCATGCATGCTTCGATTTAACAGAACAAGAAGGAAATTTGGAGATTTGAAGTTTCACATTTTGGTCTGTGATTTCATAATTGGGGCTTTTGAAATTTCATCGGTGAAACAGAAAGAAAACAACATGCTTCATAGCCCAGAGACAAGATGAGTGTTCTGTATGTTTGATTTGCAAGAACAAGGAAGAAATCAGATTAATGGTGTTTTGAGCTTAGGGTTTCAAAACTGGGCATTTCAATTCTAGTGATTGAAAGAGGAAAATAGCAGCGGGATTCGCGGATAGGGAGGCAGATTGAGCGTTTGGGGTTTGATTTGTGTGACCTTGCACAAATTATGCAAGGATTTGGGATTGATGGACTAGAGACGGATGAGAGAAAAGAGAGAGTTTAGGGAAATGAGGGCGGCTAAATAAGGTGAGAAATGATTAGGGTTTGGGTAATTGGGGAGTCCGTCTCTAGGGTTAAAGTTGAGGGATAGAATCTAGGCCGTGGATTTTTGAGATCAACGGTCCTGATAAGTTGGTCATTAAAGATTTTGGGACAGATTTTCAGTGTCTGTTAGATTAGGAGATTATGGACGGTGGGGATGAGATCTCTGGGGGCAGGTGTTTAAAATCAAAAGAAAATTGAAGATTAAATATGAGTCGTTGATCAGATGGACCAACGACTCAGATGTAAGTGTGTTTGTTTTGTTTGTGGTGAGAGAGGGTAACGTTGCACGCAGTGATTGGTGCAAAGGAGATGGAAAGGATTTCCACAATGGTGAGGCGGGTGTTTGGACTGGGTATATTTCGGACTGAGCTTGCATGTTTGGGCCAAAAATAATTTAAAAGATGGCCATTTTACGTTTAATTCAGAATTGGAATTGTAGCCCTTTTGTCTTTTAATCCCCTTTTCAAATTAATTTAAATAAACTTAACAATTTTTAATAAAATATGGTATTATAATTATTATATATACTACTATTTATTTTAGTTAATTATTTATAAGAATACCCTATTTTCTAAATTATAATACTAATTTCGAATTTTTAACATAGTAGCCTAATTAACTAGAAATTAAAGAGTAATTCATTAAATTAATTATAGAACATATTCAATGTATATAAAAGTTATTTTAATAATCTTAAAATAGTAAATATATTTGTAATTACATAATATTAATATTATGTGATTAATTTTTAAACTAATACTTAATTAATTTGTAAAAATTGATATTTATTACTAGAAAATACTTTAAAAATATTTATTGTAAATTATTAAGTATAAATAATTTAATTTAAAAAAGAGGGTCAAAATTGGCCATCAACAACTGCTCCTCTTTGACCAGAGATGATGTAATTATTCGGGCAAAGAAATTAAACCAAAGCCAATTTTGTCTCGACTTTAGGCATGTATTGCAGGAGTGGCATGAAAGATTATGAATTGCAGGATTGTGTTTAGGAAGAATTTGGGAAGAAGTTTGGAGATATTGGGGTCGAATTCTGGTTTTGAATTCCTTACATACCTCGGGCTTAACGAGGAACATGCCTCATGTAATTCAGGAGTGAAGATTTTCAGGAAGCAGCACCCGCAGGAACTGCCCCAGTATCGTATTATGACGATATGGCGAGACGGATGATTGGGCACTCATGATAGCTTGAATTTTGCTGCTTGGCTTGAATGATTTGAAAATTTTGAGGAAATCAAGTCGGCGTAGTTCCTGAACAACATGCAAAAGTGATATTTGGTTTTTCTATTACAAAAGAAGGGGGAGAGAAACCGAACCCTATGTAGGTTTCCTCCATATCCCTCCGTGGGAAGTCAGGTTTAACGTAGTTCTGTTACAGCAAAAACCTAACTCTATTTGTCTTCAGACATAGTATCTCTTGATTGCGTCTAGGTTGATAGGATTTGTGTTGATTCTTCCGTCCATTTCTGCCAAGATTAGAGCTCCACCTGACAATGCTCGGTGAACCACGTAAGGACCTTTCCAGTTTGGTGCGAACTTTCCTTTAGCTTCCTCTTGGTGGGGAAAGATTTTCTTCAAGACCAACTGCCCCATTGTGAACTGGCGAGGCTTCACTCTCTTGTTAAATGCACTGACCATCCTGTTCTGATATAGTTTACCATGACATACTACATCCATTCTTTTCACGTCAACGAGCATGAGTTTCTCTTATCTGACCCGTATCCACTTAGCGTCGTCCAATTTTGCTTCTTTAATGACTCTTAAAGAAGGTATTTCAACCTTCGCAGGTATCACAGCTTCAGTGCCGTATAATAACATGTACGTCATTTCCACAGTGGATGTTCTCATGGTGGTCCGATAAACCAGTATAGCGAAAGGTAGTTTCTCGTGCCATTTTCAGTGATTGTCCACTATCTTCAGCATAATTCTCTTGATATTCTTGTTGGCTGCCTTGTCTGCCCCATTCATTTATGGTCTGTAGGCTGTGGAATTGTGGTGGATGATTCTGAACTTCTCAAAGATTTATCTTATGAGGTCACTGTTGAGATTAGCGGCATTGTCAGTGATGATAAACTCTGGTATTCCAAATCTACAGACTATGTTATTTCGGATGAAATCTGCCACTACCTTCTTTGTGAAGACCTTGTAAGTAAATGCCTCAACCCATTTGGTGAAATAGTCGATAGCTACTAAGATGAAACGGTGTCCATTTAGTGCTGCGCGCTCTATAGGTCCAATCACATCCATGCCCTAAACGGCGAACAACCAAGGTGAACCCATTACATTTAACTCATTTGGTAGAACCCGGATAAAATCCCCGTGAATTTGGCATTGGTGACACTTCTGCACATAGCAGATACTGTCGCTTTCCATAGTCATCCAAAAGTATCCAGCTCTTAAGATCTTCTTGGCTAATGTGAACCCATTTATATGGGGTCCGCATGTTTCTGCATGTATTTTCTCCAATAATCTGGTTGCCTCGGTAGCGTCTACACATCTCAACAAACCTAAGTCCGGGGTCCTCCTGTACAGGACTTACCCGTTGAGGAAAAGGTGGTTTGCTAGCCTCCTGAGGGCTCGATTTTAACCATTAGTAGCATTCTCGAGGTATTCTCTAGTTGTAAGGAATTTCTTGATGTCGTGATACCATGGTTTACCGTCTGGTTCTTCATCTACATGGAAGAAGTAGGCATGTTGATCCTTGATCTCTACCTCGATAGGGTCAATGTAGTTCTTGTCTGGATGCTGTATCATAGATGATAGGGTTGCAAGGCTGTCAGCAAACTCGTTCTGAATCCTGGGGATGTGCCTGAACTCAATCTTTCTGAACTTATTGCATAGCTCCTTCACGCAGTGCAAGTATGGAAGTATCTTGACATTCTTGGTGGACCATTCCACTTGGACTTGGTGTATCAATAGATCGGAATCCCTATGACCAAAAGTTCTTTGACGTTCATGTCGACTGCCATTCTGATCCCAAGGATGCGTGCTTCGTATTCAATCATATTATTGGTGCAAAGGAATCTTATCTTTGCTGATGCCGGATAATGTTGTCCGGATTCTAAAATCAGGACTTCCCCAATTTCGACTACTTTGAAGTTTGCTGCTCCATCGAAAAACATTCTCCATCCAGGGTATGATTCTGCAATATCTTCTCCAGTAAATAACACTTCTTCATCAGGAAAATACTTAGTAAGTGGCTCGTAATCCCCATCCACCGGATTCTCTTCGAGGTGGTCGGCTAAAGCTTGTCCTTTGATAGCCATTTGAGTTATGTACACAATGTCAAATTCAATGAGGAAAATTTGCCATTTATCTAGCTTTCCGGTAGGCATTGGCTTCTCGAATATGTACTTGAGAGGGTTGAGCCGAGATATCAGATGTGTAGTGTATACTGACATATAATGCCTTAGTTTCTGGGCAATCCAAGTCAGAGCACAACAGGTGCGTTTTTGGGCAATCCAAGTCAGAGCACAACAGGTGCGTTCAATCAAAGTATACTTGGCCTTGCACGGCATGCACTTCTTTCTTAAGTAGTAGATGGCCTGCTCCTTTCTCCCAGTTTCATCATGCTTCCCCAACACACAACCGAAGGCGTTGTCCAAGACTAACAAATATAGTAATAATGGCTTCCCTTGTTCGAGGGGAACCATCACTGATGGATTTGATAGATACTCATTGATTCTGTTGAAGGCTTTTTGGCACTCTTCTGTCCATTTTGTGGTTGCATTGTTCTTTAGCAACTTGAAAATGGGTTCGTAGATTACCGTGGACTAGGCTATGAAGCGGCTGATGTAATTCAATCTGCCCAGGAAACTCATGACATCTTTCTTGCTCTTCGGTGGTGGTAATTCCTGAATGACCTTGATTTTTTATGGGTTCAGTTCTATTCCATTCCTGCTTATAATGAAGCCCAACAGCTTTCTAGTGGGGACTCCAACACACACTTTGCCGAGTTCAACTTCAAACTATACCTTCATAGGCGTTTGAAAATTTCCTCAAATCATCTAAGTGCCCTGAACTCTTCCGAGACTTTATGATGACATCATCCACATACACTTCAATCTCCTTATGAATCATGTCGTGAAAAAGGGTCGTCATGGCCCTCATGTAGGTGACACCAACTTTCATGAAACCGAATGGCATGACTCTATAGCAGTAAACTCCCCAAGGTGTGGTGAAGTCTATCTTCTCTGCATTTTTCTCGTGCATCAATATTTGGTGATATCGAGTGAAACAATCCACAAACGACTGCAATTCATGCTTCGCACAGTTGTCGATGAGGATATGGATATTTAGCAGAGGGAAATCATCCTTTGGGCTTGCTTTGTTAAGATCTCGATAGTCCACACATTCTATGATCTTCCCATCTTTCTTGGGTATTGGGGCGATATTTGCCAACCAGCTTGGATAGTTGGTGACCCTTGCTACATTTGCTTCTATCTGTTTTGTTCTTCTTCCTTTATCCTCAGACTTAATCGGGTTTGAATTTTCTGGGTTTCTTCTTAACTGGTGGTCTGGTAGGATCGGTGGGCAGTCTATGCGAGACAATGTCAGTACTTAATCCTGGCATGTCATCATACGACCATGCGAATACATCGATGTACTATCGGAGGAGCTCTACCAACTTTTCCTTTTGCTAGCCTTCTAGGTAAATGCTAATTCTGGTTTCCTTTAAATCTTCTTCGCTTCCAAGATTGACCACTTCTGTCTCTTGGAGGTTAGGAGTTTTCTAACTTTCCAACTTCTCGATCTCCTACGGGAGATTATCTGGCATCATGCTCTCATTATACTCTTCGTAATCCGGGTCGTTGCGCTCAACGGTATTGTTACATGTCATAATCGTGGAATGCTGGTTTTTAGCATTTTGATTACTGAAAAGAAAAACTAAGTATAATTAAAGTGGTAAATAAGGTCTCAATATTTGAAAATGATTCTTTTATTTCATCAAAAGAGAAACATCTTAAGCGTTCGAAAGAGGAAAATGACAAAAAGGTACAGACACGGTACATGCCTCAATTGGCCGTGTGCTTTTCAAAAGAAAATTTTTACAGTTGCATACTACCAAGCCTCCTGGTGAACCAAAGATGGACTAGCGGTCCAATGCCACAGCACTTCCCCTGGTTCGGCATCCCTGATAGTCAGTGTCTTGATGTCAGTCCCTTCATGACATTCTTCAATCATATTCACGAACATCTTTGCCATTCCTTCGATGATGTCATCTTTTGGTACTGAACTTTGACTCGGACTTGAAACATGATCTGGCACAAAAAATATTTTCTCGGAGCTAACGATAGGAGTTTTCCCTTCTGGAGGCTGATATCCTATGCCGACCATTCCTTTATGCCCATTCTGTTCAATTGGCTTTGTGATTCCGTTCGACCTGGATCCCAGCCCTGTTACTGGCATGTATCCATATTTCATCATTTCCCTCATAGCCATCTTGGATCTATACGGCGATTGCATTCTCAAGTTTTGTTTAGTATTTTCCATTTCGGCGGTCTACATGATTTCCACCGCATGAAAAGCAACTTCGTCTACCTCTTCAATGAACGAAACAATATACTCCAAATAAGCGGAGTGACCCCATTCGCCATAAACAACGATCTCCTGACATCCCTACTCAAATTTCATGCATTGGTGTAAAGTGTATGGGATGACCCCTGCCATATGTATCCAGGGCCTTCTCGGCAGCAAGTTGTAGGAAGAGGAGATGTCCATTACTTGAAATAATATTGGAAAATTGATCGGCCCGATCTGCAAGGCCAAATAAATTTCTCCAATAACATCCTTTTGCAAAAACTCAAAGGCCCTCACCCTCATATGGATTTCCTTGACTTCCCTCAAATGAATTCCTACCTCCATCGACCAACACTCGGGACACCACTTTGTCCCCATATTTGACAGTGATATGAAGAGCCTTGTTATGACTGGAGCCTTCGACAAGAAGTTCGTCTCTTCTAAAAGTGATCATGTTTGCTTCTCCCATTTTCCCAATTGTTGCGGCCAGCGCCTCACTAATGGTGTTACTTGGCACATTTACCCCACTTAATACTTTCAATAGGGCATCTTTATGACTGTCGGAACTCATTAAGAGATCCATGATTGATATATATGCTGGAGTTTTCTTCAGCTGCTCCTCCACAGAATACTCTTTCCTTAATATTCTGTTCCAAAACTCGGCGGCTTCTGGGTTCATTATGTTCCTTATTTGAATTTTCTCTCCCCCCGGGTTTCCTCGATTGACATCTTCAGGAGCGTAAAATCTTCCATACCTAATCATACCATGGGTTGTGGCAGAGTCTGTCATTTTGGCCTTTCTCTTTTGTTGGTACATCCATGGGACGGTTTTGTATTCCTGACTTTCTTCGTCTCTTGTAGCAACCGCAGGTTGTTACGGATAAGTCTGAACCGTCACTGTAGGCCTCAAGTGTGCTGTAATCATTGGAGCCCTTTGAGAAGGGATCCTGGCGGCTTCTACATTTCCTATAGTGATGATTATTCCCTTTAGGTCATACTCTTCGTCCAGTATGATCATGTTAGCTCCCTAGTTTCAATGATTTGGCAGTAGATTGCTATTCATATTGGGCGGTGCCGGAGTGCACTGAATGGCTACGCTCTTGATCAGGGTTTCAATCTCATTTTTTAGCTTAAAAAAATCTTCAGTATCATGCCCAGGTACATTTGAATGGTACATATATCTTTTAGTTGCGTGAAAATACTTGGAGGGATGTTCAGGAACCCTTTCTTTTACAAGGTGTATCAATCCTGCTCTTTTCAATCTTCCGAAAAATTGGGCCAGAGGCTCAGCAATCAGGGTATAATTTCTAGGACCCCTCTCTTCAAAGTTTGGACAAGGGCATGGTGCATAAGCAGGTCGGTTTTGGTGAGTAGTGGTTTGATCAAGATCAGATGGTCGTTGTGGATTTTGGTTGGTTTTGGCTCGAGGAGGGTTGTATTGTGGTTGAGGGTGGTAATATGGCTGGGTGTTATAGACTGGAGCGTAAGTGGGTGGTGGTGAATGGTTGTTTGAGGAGTAGGAAGTGTTTCCGTGATGTGGGTTGGATTGATAGTAAGGGATGACTACTGAGACATCCTCTTTCTTCTTCTTTCCACTACCGATTGACCCTGATTAGATGGCTTTGCTGGCCACTTGCAGTGCTGCCATGGATTGTACGTTACTAGATTTTATACCCTCTTCTAAGAAATCTCCCATCTTGACCAGCTCGGGGAATTTCTGTCCCATTTTTACCGTTATATTTTCAGAGTATATCCCTTCCTAGGCTCTGATGAAATAATTGGTTAATTCATTGTGTCCAACAGAGATTGCGCTGTGGTGGCCTCTGACCTCCACCGACGTGCATATTCTTGGAATGACTCGAATGGGTTTTTCTGTAGGTACACAAGTGCGAACCGATTGAGAGTGATCTCTGTATTGAATCGAAAATGATTCATGAAGTCCTCCGCCATATCTTACCAAGTTCTCTAATTTTGCAGATCCTGTCGAGTATACCGGGTGACTGCTTCTCCCGTCAAACTTCTTATAAATAACTTCATCCTTAGTTTCTCATTCCTCCCCACTACGACTAACTTGTTACAATATGCCCTCAAATGTGCGTGAGGATCACCTGTCCCATTAAAGATATAAAACTTTGGGGGTTTATACACTGCTGGCATATCCACATCCGAATTAATACACAGATCCTCATAGTCCAAACTTTCACTTCCTCGGGCAACTTGAAGGCTTTTCATTTGCTTTCTCAAAATTTGCAACTGCTCAGATACTGACTATTCTTCCTTACGCTTGGCTTCTCTTTCCATCTCGGCATATTGGTGAATCTCATAAGGAATCCTAACCGTGACAGGTGTTGTAAAGGTAGGTTCAGAAATGGAATATACAGGGGGAACGTACCGCTCATGGGCGGCGGCATGTGCCTCATGTATGTGCTGGTTAATGGTAAAAGTGACTCCGTCGCGAGGAGGGGTATGAGTTGTATTAATAGTAATAGGTGGTTTTTGTGGTGTCTGAACGTACTGTGGTACGTAGGGAGTGTGGATAGGGGGATTTAGTGGGTTTGCGGGGGTTAATGGAGGGATGACTTGAGTGGTAGGAGCTGAAGTTGGGGTATTGTTCTTTTGGCGTGATGTGGAAGGAAAGTTATCAGGGAGTGAATCCAAAGAAGGGAATCGAGGTGGTTGAGGAAGTGTTGCCACGGCCAGGTGCGCGAGTTCCCTGATATGATGTACCTCCTCCCTTAGAGATTCTATTTCCTGGGCCATCCTGGCCATATGTTCATCATTTCTGGTGTCGTCGTTTTCCCCTGATCGTCCCGGTCTGTCGGCTATGACCAGAGCATGTTCAGTTAGATTTTCTGTGGCTGACATCTTTCCCTTTTATCACGCCTCAAAATCAAGGAGCGCGACCGGCGCTTAACCGAGTGAACCCGACTGAGCAAGCCTGTTAGATTTTATTCTACCCAAACTCATCCATGAATAAAGATAATACATAATTTCATTAATTAGACACAAACGTGATCATGTCTATTATACCAATTCATTACCAATAGTTACTTCATTTTTTTAAAGTCTCCGTTCCACAAATGTTTCATAATCTGAAATAGAAATAGTAATTCAAAATACAACATAACGAGTTTGTCTTTCCCAGCACCAATACACAATCCACACTATGTCTATGGAGCCTCTATAGATAAGGAAGAGTACAATGATAATGCCGGCAACAAGGCCCCGGCTATACCTCAAACATAATACACAACGTACAAAAGATTTATGACCCCATGATGAAGTGGGGCTCACCAAGTCAGCTGGGAAGAAGGTGTACTGCTATCACTGATCAATATCTCCTGCTGTAGAACCACCTGCATCCATTTAAAGATGCAGCGCCCCCGGTAAAAGGGACGTTAGTACTGTCGAATAACACTAGTATGTATAACTAAACACCCTCTCAATAGAATGACAAATAATACAAACAAGATTATCTTAATATCAATGGAAGATCTTAATCAACATCAAACCTCAATTTAGGATCAAGACAATGTTCAAATAAATTTCCATATCTCACATTGTGAAATTTTTAGTATCGATATACCATTGTCCACAATACCATTATTCACAATACCATTACAACCGTAATCTCAGTACGGAGTCCGATCACGACCCGATCAGCTAGGTTATCTCATTAGAGACATCAACCACAATTACTCTCAATATCAATACCACCGTCTTTAACATGGAGTCCTATCACGACCCGATCGGCTAGGCTATCCATTAGGGACATCGACCACAATCACAATTTAAATTATAATTTCCAGCACAATCACCACCATGTGTGCGGCATGGTGTCCGATCACGACCCGACCGGCTAGGCTGTCTTATTCGAGACATCAACCTTTTTATATCAATCATCATATTTCACATTACTTTCACATATTTTCATTTCATTAGCACTAATGACCATTATTATAAGATCATTCTTGGCACGTTGGCCATATTTAGTATTTCATGCTCACCTTTTCACTTTCTAACATCAACATCATCAACAACAAAAACAACAATTCAAATCAAGGCATGTAGTACACATGTGAGCAATTAAGAGTCTAAGGAACATAGAGATATTTCACAAAATTTGGCATAATAGCCTTTGTTTGAATTTAACTTGAAGTCGAACATTTATAATGCCCAGCCTATATTTTTGACACATCCTCAATTGATAACACAACATAAATAAAGCATTTGGAATAGTTGTTGAACATATATATTTCAACCCAATCTTACTTGGAACAACCAATTTTATAATGATCCACTCGGGACTTACATAATTCACATAAATATCATGGGATCCAATTCTAAGAGAAGAGTTTAGACAACATACCTCTCTTGAGCTTCTTTACACTCTAAATGTTCCAGAATTCTTAGTAACTTCAATCTATTGTAGAAATATAATAAATTGAATCAAAATTAGAAAGATGATCATAGTTTTAGCTCATTTGAGCATTTTATCAAACACTAGGTGTGCATAAGGTTTCAAGGTCCTTTTATGGAGAATTCCATCATCCCACAACCCAATATTTATCATGCTTAGTTCAACAATCTTTCTGCACCTCTTGATATCATATGCATGTAAAATAAACAACTCTCATGCCCAACAATTATCTTGCTAATTACCCATTTTCAGATAATTTTGAAATTAGGGGTTAGGGTGTAGAATATTACCTCTAGGATGAAGACCTAGTGAATTTCCCTTCTTAATCTTCCAAAACTTGGGCAAGAATTGAAGAACAATTATTGAAGAACACCGTCTCAACTCTAGGGCACTCTCTCTCACTCTAAAATGTCAGATTATAGCTCAAAAATGGCCCAAAGAGTGTACTTAACGAAATAGAGCCGGGTTTTAAAAACCCAAAAATGGAGCTCTGAAACAAGGTCTGTAATCGCATATGCGATCGGATAACCGATATGCAAACTGCATATCGGTCGCATAATTGGTTACAAAACAGCCAAAAGAACTGCCTATGTATGCGGTCACTATGCGGTCCACATAACTGTTCTGCTGTTGCATAATGCACCGCAGAACAGTTATGAGATCACATAGTCGACCGCATAATTGCTTCCAAACTTACCCTCCCTTTCTCACTTCTGCATCCATTATATGGCCCGCAGAATGATTATGTAGTCGCATAATGGACCGCATAAATGCGCTTTTCCGCCAAAAGTTTTCCTTCACTTTTCGGTGCATTGTTCAACCTAAAAAGTCCGAGCCGCATAATGACACGGAAATACACAACACGTAAAATCAATTCAGCACCACGAAACAATATTTTCTTTTTGTAAAATTTTACGGGGCCTTACACCTTTGACCTTAGATTGTATGGTGGTTCCGCTAGTTTGGTCGACACAATCCAACTTTCTTTTTGTTTCGTGGGATAATAATAGAGCAAAAGAAGAATCGGAAGAAAGAAAAGAAAAAGGAATAAGAGTCAGGTTTTTCACTTATATAAGCAGGAAATCACACAGAGCAATTAATTCGTGCATTATAGCTAGTGTGTTTCATAGAATTCGCAGGGACCTCTCATTGCCGGAGGTAGGCCTAAATCACAGATGTTTGACAGACATTTAGACTTGACACATTTAGATCCGAAGAAATTTGTTTTCATTGATAATTTGGACTGATACAAGTGGGAACAAGGATTACATCACTGTTTCATAGAACTGCATCAGCTTGGACAACTTGCTCTTTTGGAAAGCAAAGAGAGAAATGGGGATAAAGGTACAGAGTGGGAAAGAAAGGGAACTCAACCAACTCTAATAACCATCCCCTGAGTTGTTTCCCATATCCTCTTCTTCTTCTGGCTCCTCTTCTAGATCTCCTTCGAGTCTTCCTCAAAATCCTTCTCGTCATCGTTGAACTTTGACTCCTCCTCCGGATCTTCTTTTGGAATTTTGCTAGACTCTATTTGGATGCACTCAACTACCCGGTCATCATCTTCAGCAGGTGACAACATGTGGTCAATGGATCCTGGGACCACCTGACGGTGCATTGAAGTTGTCACAAGGTAATGTGGTAGGATCTCACTGTAAATCTGCAAAGCAACCACTACGTCCTCTAACCAGGCAATACCCTCTCTGCTTGGCCGGGCTAGCTCTTCTTCCTCGTTGATCCAGACGTAATACTCAGGAGTACACCACGAGTTTTGACCCATAGGCATTGTGACCAGGTCGTTCCACTCTTCTTGGAGCCTTCTTATCATGGGGATTGGAATTTGCCCGTTGTACTCATCCTCGTATAATGTTGTCCTTGTCCACAGAGGCACATCTTGAATCATTCCGAACTGTCTGAGGACCCACAAGAGAGAATATGGTTGAATTCCTTCAAGTCCGTCCAGCTCAATGAAGTATTTCTAGAGTCCTCAAGATTGCTCTTCCACCTAACCAGGATAGCTTCCAGTTGATCCATTCTCCACTCAGATTGGTCAGCATTTCCCTTCTCTTACCCATTTTGGGAGATCCAATGTCTCATTCTTTCGTTGTGGTTGTGGATCATGTTGTTGACGCCTACAAAGTAGTCGATGGTGGCTTCTCGCTGAAAGAAATGTTCAGTAGCCTTGATCTGGAGTAGCAAGTTACTTCCTTTAAAGAAATTATACCCGCGTTCACATGCGGACAAATCCCTCAGCATCTCAGCTAACATCATCGGCACCAAAGTAGCTTGAAGATTGACACGGAAGGTCGCCAGAACCACAGGTAATAATTTGATGTTGATCCGACCCTTTCTCTGCGGGAAGACCAATAGTCCAAATAGTGCCATTGAGAAAGTGATAGGCCTCAGACTCTCCCACGTCACTTGGTCACACTGAAACTCCCCTGAATACCACTCGTAGCTTTCACGGTACCCAAATCTGTCAAACATCTGGTCGAGGCTCACCCATCCATCCTCGATACTTCTGAGACTCTTACTGTTGGCCAGGCCTAAAGCATCCAAGAACCTGTAACCGGGCATAGTAACTGGAAATATTGGCTTCCTTCCGTTGAATGGAAGCTCCGTGAAGCTCATGACTTCATCCAATATTGGTACTAACTCACAGTCGGTAAATTTGAACACCACCTTAATCGGATCCCAAAATTCTATCAATAGGCGAGTGAGCACCCTGTGTGCTCATATATTCAGCAAAGCAGTTAATGCCCCCAGGTGCGTCGGAACCTCATCTCCGTGTTCCCGATGAATATCCTTCCACCACTGTTTCAATTTATGTGGTTCTCCCATTACCAATCTAATCTCAGTGATGTTTCGGTTGATTTCCATTTTTCTAGAGGTGGGTAAAAGAAAGATGTTTGGTAAGTGTTTGCTTCGGATCTTTAAGTATATTGTCAGGTTTGTTTGTCTTTCCACAGAAGTGATGTCGTTGAGTGCGTGACCAGTTGACATTAGGGTGGTATTCCTAATTGTGCTTCGGTGCCAAGGACCGACTCACCAAAGTTTTATGTAGTATGACCTATTTTACTAAAGTATATTGTCTCCTACTTTGAGTTGGACTGAAGGCTGCACAAAGTTACATTAGTTGACCTGACAAAGCCATTCTCTGAAATTAGAGAGTTTTGAAAACAAGGTTTGGAGGGGTGTAGAAGACAACCCTCGCGTGCCATTGTTTGTGATGGTGTATGGCCAAGACTCGATAGGAAGAGATGTGATGGCAGTGTATATAAAACAGTAACATACAAGAGTGTAGCAACAATAAGCATGACAATAAGCATAGAGATCACACAAAGCAGGTAAGCACGTAATTGCATTTTATCTACAATTACAACAATGTACAAATAAGTCTAGATGCAAATTTAGTCTAAGTCTGCTAAGGTCAGAACCTAAGTGTGAATCCCCAACAGAGTCGCCATGTTGTTGCAGCCTATTTTGCACTAGTCAAAACAAGATTCAACTTGTGGTTTCTCTGTTGTTGATAAAAGAGAGTCGCCGCCTAATATTAAAAAGGTATACTAGGCTACCTATTTAATTACTAAGTCACATTCTTTATTGGTCTGCTAACCGGTGAGATTATAGGTAAGGGTTCTTGTTCTTCTAAGGTGAAGGTGTTAGGCACCCCTTAAAATCTACCCGAGGTAGCTCCATAGGACTTAGACTAATTTTAAGGGATTAGTTATTTGGACTATGCTTAATTACTATTAAAGAGTACGACTTATTGTATACCTAAACGAGAGTATAATAAAATGAGCGTGAGACCTTTAAAGGGATGTGAATTTATAAAGGGGTTTAAAGATATGTTGGTGGATAAAAAGAAAGTTTGAAATATGTATGTAAATGGTTTATATTTATAAAGCATGTGAAAAAAGGTTAAGTTATAAAACACTGGTTTAGAGAATAATTGTACATGTAACTCTAAGAGATGTTTGTAAGAAAGTAGGCCTAATATATACCTTGATCTTTAAAACTTGAAGAAAAGCAGTCTTTTGAAAATCCATTTGGGGCGATAGTTCTTCACTTTTTATATGAAAATTCTGATTTTTGCCTCTTTGATGGTGAAGCTTGCGATTCAGACCTTGATTTTTTCTTTGGAAAATAGGTCGTTGTTTTTCGCTAAGTTTGGGTGTCAAAATCTTTGAGACAAGAAGGTGAGCTAAAACATAGTAATGATATAAAAAAATTGCGATTAGCGAAACAGGGATTAATTACTTAACTAATTATTTTAGTCCTATGTTCTTTAAGGCTTGCCTAGGTTTTATATGACATTAAAGCATAAAATAAAGTATGTGATCTAATACATGAGTGTTATATACATGACAACAAAGATGCAACAAAGCAACGAGGTAGTAGATTAAAAGGCAATGAAGCAGTAAACTAAATTAACGAAGCAATAGACAATAATAAAGGGAATTGAGGGAAAGAGGATAGGACTGTGGAAATTGGGCCTCAAGAAGGTTGGCCCAGTAGTTAAAGAACGACAGCAGCTGACCCTAGACTCCCAATAATGCAGTAGCACTGGGCTTGGGCCTAAGTTCCTTAGGAACTCAGTAGGCACAAACAAAGGTACATGTCCAAAAAGGAGAAAGTCATTAGATACATATTCTATATGTTCAGTCAGGCATCAGAAATATAAATAGATGATAGAAACAAAATGTAACAAATTATCGATACTATAATTCCATGAGAAAACTTATACTAATGTGGTGGTTATACATGACAAAATATTTATATTGAACACCTTTTGTTGTCATTTAAACACTAAACCCTTAAAGAACCAAAAGTGTCGATGAATTAAGGGCTAAGGAGGGAGTTCTACTCAAGGTCGATGACCTCTTTGAATCCCCAACACGTCAGAGTTCCCAAGGGACAAGGCCTAGGGCAATACTTGTGCTGGGGATAGCAGCCCAACCTAGAGTTAAACTCCACTCCAAAATACCCCTAACTACTAACGACTTATTTTTCCCTATGGGTTTAAGTGCCAATGAGGCCCTTTCAATGTAAACTAAATGCTATAATATCCCCTTCCACAAAAGTATACTTTACTCCTAACAGAATAGCATACAGACACACAAACAATCCTTATGACTACATATCTAATACCAAGTGAGCAATACACATCAAGTAAATCTGAAGGTCAGGCTTCAAGCACATATAGGAGAGAAACAACAATATCATGGTATACTGTTAAATGTCTAACACTGGGGAAATACATTCAAAGGGAAGTTAAAGAACACATGGTTCAGATGTGAAGCAATACAAGAAATACAGATATTCCTACCCTGGCAAACTAATTATGAGTTGATTAGCTTAAGTATTGCCATTAGTACATGCATAGACTGACCAACTGCTTGGATTTCATAGAAAGCATCAATAAGGGTTTAAACAAACAATCACACCAAACAACTTCTTAGGTATTATCAGAAGTATCATAACATGATCAGGATCCTTAGTAAGACTATAGGTTATAGATTCAACATGGAGTTCCTAAAGATGCTTTAACAGAATCCTTCTCATACTAGTACTAATCTTAAACAAACCATTATGTTCAATGAGTAGCAATAGTGCACTTCTCATAGGATTGAAAATCGGATTCAGTTTCAGAATAGAAGAAAAGACAGGACTGAGTATGACTTTAAAAGCAAAAGCATGGAATCATGGAGTCATGAAGACAAACATGGATACATGCAATATCCAATCAGTCATACATAGACACTTCAAGTGGGGTTGTGATCTTATACAGACAAGGGAATTTTACATATTATGGTATCAAGTTAGCCATGTCATGAAGGGAAGGGGTTATAGACAAGGGAAGTATTATACCAAAAAAACAGGTTTAACTCAGGTGTATACCTTAAATTAGTATCTGGACATGAAGTAATCACACTCAGCTTAAAAAATATCACTTTTGACTATAACAAGAATGGTTAGGTGCTACTTTTATATAATATAACTTAATAATAACTGTATGTAAGCTGCATAAAGTCAACAACGACATAAAAGAGATTAAAAACAAGAAAGTGCTATACCAGACAGGTTTTGACTTAAACAGGTAACTTAAGGCTTTATGAGACAGTTTTGTCAAGCTTGAAGACAATCATAACTATGTTTGTTCTATGAAAGACAGCTTGATAACAACATAATATAGGAAAAAGGGTCACTAAATTTCATAAGAATTCATCCTAACAACACTGTTTCATATAGGTATAACCATCAGTTAAACATGAACACAAGATTATCACAATGACAACTCAGAAGCTATTCCCAGAATTAACCGGCATTGATAGAGAGGGAGGGCATTTAAAAACACTTAGACGTTTTATACTTCAGTCAAGTAGTGAGAGATTAAACTGTGAACTTTTAAGTTTTGTCCTAATTAGGAATATCAAACAATAAACTCAGCCACAAGAATGCAGGAAAGTAGTGTATAGAGATAAAGATCACAATAGGACTATTGAAAGAAAGCTCTGAAGTTTAGACAAGCATGGAAGTCATTAAGGCATATTAAAGGAACTTAATTATGTAGACTACTAGGATTCAGAAATGAGAGTTGTTACAGTTATATAATAGGCTAGTCGATATCCACTTGAGGATATTCAGAAACATGACAAAAGATCACAGACCAATAGCACCTTATCATGAACATGGAGATAACATTTTGTATATTAATAATATCATCACACACGACTACAATTAACAGAAGACAATGAACATATTCATAGCATTCTAATAAAATGATCAAAAGAGAAGATTTAGAGGTGTACTGACCTTTTCGAGGGAAGCAGACCAAACAAGAGCTTGTTTTGCCTTTTAGGATCCAAGAATTCAGAAGACTTCGACCAAATGAGTACCTCAGAACAAAATCAGAGTTCGAGTAAGAACTTAGCCTTAGCCGAAGGAGTTCTAAACACTACTATACTGATTTTTGCTTTTTGCTAAGTGTTCTTGGTGTATTCTTTTCAGTGTTAGGTGGTTGTGCAGATGTTGTTAGGTGAGAGAATTAAAGGCCCTTTTTATAGTGCCATTAAGGCTCTAGGGTTTCAGTTGGATTCAAAATTATGATTGTAAAGTGACGAAAGTTTGACGATGAGAGAAAAATCGAGTGAAACATCTAAGAGACAAAGGGGAAAAATGGTGAACAAGTTACATGAGTGAAGAAATCTGACCGTTGAAGGCAAAACCCATCGGTCAAAACTCCAATGTCCAAAGGTCACTGCATTTGACCTCCGAACTTTGAATAATCATGATGAGGCTGTGAAACGTGCTCACGCGTACTGATTTAATAGAAAATAAAGGAAATTCAGAGATTTGAAGTTCACATTTTGGTCTGTGATTTCATAATTGGGCCTTTTGAAATTTCATCGGTGAAACAGAAAGAAAACAACATGCTTCATAGCCCAGGGACAAGATGAGTGTTATGCATATTTGATTTGAAAGAACAAGGAATAAATCAGATTAATAGTATTTTGAGCTTAGGGTTTCAGAACTGGGCGTTTCAATTCCAGTGATTGAAAGAGGAAAATAGCAGTGGGATTTGTGGATAGGGAGGCAGATTGAGCGTTTGGGGTTTGATTTGTGTGACCTTGCACAAAATTTTGCAAGGATTTGGGATTGATGGGCTAGAGATGGATGAGAGAAAAGAGAGAGTTTATGTAAATAAGGGCGGCTGAGTGAGGTGAAAAATGATTAGGGTTTGGGTAATTGGGGAGTCCGTCTCTAGGGTTAAAGTTGAGGGATAGAATCTGGGCCGTTGATCGTTGAGATCAACGGTCCTGATAATTTGGTCATTAAAGATTTTTGGGGAGGATGTTTTGGTGTCCGTTAGATTAGGAGATTATGGACGGTGGGGATGAGATCTCTGGGGGGCGGGTGTTTAAAATCAAAAGAAAATTGAAGATTAAATGTGAGTCGTTGATCAGATGGACCAACGACTCAGATGTAAGTGTGTTTGTTTTGGGTGTGATGAGAGAGGTTGACATGGCACACAGTGATTGGTGCAAAGGAGATAGGATTGCCACAGTGGTGAGACGGGTGTTTGGACTGGGTATTTTGGACTGGGCTTGCATGTTTGGGCCAAAAATAATTTAAAAGATAGCAATTTTACGTTTAATTGAGAATTGCAATTGTAGCTTTTTTTGTCTTTTAATCCCTTTTTGAAATTAATTTAAATAAAATTAACAATTTTAAATAAAATATGGTAAACATTATAACTATTATATATACTACTATTTATTTTAGTTAATTATTTATAAGAATACCTTGTTTTCTAAATTGTAATATTAATTTTGAATTTTTAACATAATAGCCTAATTAACTAGAAATTAAAGAGTATTTTATTTAATTAATTATAGAACATATGCACTGTATATAAAAGTTATTTTAATAATCTTAAAATAGTAAATATTTTTGTATTTACACAATATTAATATTACATGATTGATTTTATAACTAATACTTAATTAATTTGTAAAAATAGATATTTATTACTAGAAAATACTTTTAAAATATTTATTGTAAATTATTAAGTATAAATAAATTAATTTAAAAAGGATTGTCAAAATTGGCCATCAACAATGGATATCACTGGATACTCTAAGTACTTATAGTAGCTTGCCTCCTTGTATTTGGGTTCTGATCCTAAAGTTAATGGTGTAATTCTGAACTATTCATATCTACACTATGATGATAATGTTCTATATAGTTTTTTGAAGAAATTATGTGTGTCTGAACCTTTATGTCCACTACCGCTCTCATGTTAATTACAAAGTGAACACCTTATTTGTGTATAAACCTCTGAGGAAGAGTAAGTGTGAATGGTTAAGGGTCTTTGGATTGAAACCTGGTTTGTGGTTAACATGCCCTTCCCTGACACAAGCACTGCTCGGGGTCCATGAGACCCTTGTAAACTCTGATATGCCATGGATCCAAAAGGTATTTTGCCCATGAATAAGGTGTTACACCCTATGTTTTCGTACGTAAGAGTATGTCGTAAGTCAATTGATGTATGATAAAAAATGAGATCATCTTTGAAGGTACATAAAGTGAGTTAATCATGTTACCTTGGAGGTTACATATATTTAAGATCATGAATAACAAGTATCAAGAGGGTTGGAAAGCTTAGAAGCTAAACGAATTGAAGAAAATATGTTTCGTCGAAAGTCGACAAGCTGGGAATGTTATAACATGTACTTTTGGGGTGAGACTAGGGTACTTAATATTATAAGGAGGTTATAGTATGAGTTATGTTAGTCGTATGATAGTCGTGTGTTATATTTTGAAGTCAAGCAAGTTGTGGAACAAACGTTTGCAAAGGTCATCACAAGTTACATTCATACATGTGCTGAAACTTAGGTCAAATGTAGCTGAGCTTTTCTCCTAATACACTTCGAATTATGGCGTTATATACCAACCAAATTCAAGATCTACGAGTCTAGTTTCTAACAAATCTAACCATTTATCTATACGACATCGGAGTAGAGAGATATTTATATTTTTTCTAGACTGTGCAAGCCGCTCCCATGGGACCCACAAAGTCGATGTAAAACTCCAGCTTGTATTTAAGTCAATTATAAATCATTTTAACTCATCTTTCTCGTCCAAACAATTTCCTAAACCCTCCTAAATTCTTTCCAAGGGTTCCTCCATGATTCTAGGGTGAAAATCTAGGATAAAAACATGAATCCAACACTAGAAATCCCGTGGTGCATGCTTGATCGTAGTTCTTCATCTTGTGGCTGTTTTGGAGGGTTCTTTAAAGGTAAGTAACCTCATATGTCGTGTTTTTCTTTTTTATTAAGGTAATAATCAGTCCCTCCTTCATATATATTAGATTTTCAAGGCGAGCTACAAATGTTTACACACCAACTTGAACACCAAAAGTTGATTCAAGAAGAGAATATAACACCTATAGTGTTGTGGTGTTATTGAGGATAGTTGTCGGCTGTTCTTAGCTGAAATTGCGTATTTTTTATACTGTTTAAGGTGAGTATACCATCCTACTACATGTTCTTGAAGTGGTTTGTGTGTTGGTTGCATTGTTTGAGCAAAATACTACAAGAGGAGACTTGAAATAGCTTGAGATGTTATTATTTTTAATGGACTGTTTTGGTAAGGTTGTTTTCATGAACTATAAATGGTTGGAAACCCTTGAAAATGACTCTCTTATGATGTTGTTATTATAAAATATTATCTACATGTCAAACTTGTTGTTGGTACTGTGAGTATGAAGAGAAAGGACAACATAACAATGGAAAGTTGTACTTGTTGTTGTTGTTAGATTGTTGGGCTGTTTGAGGGTGAATTAGGAGATGAATAGGAGGTTAGAAGTCCTCCCATTTTACTTAATATCATTATGTCTATGTTGTTAAGTTAATGAATGAATGACTTTGGGGTTAAAGGGTTCAAAATAGATTTAATCCGAGCTTGCCGTTTGTTGTGTTAAATAGTAGTTTCGTTAATGATGTTTATGCACTTGCTGTTGTGTAGCTTGATATGTGTTGTGGTGCTGAACGTATATTAGTAAAGGTTGTATGGGTTCATGTTGGTTTTTTTTGTTGATATATGGTATTGGAGGAGGCCCTTGTTACAGGGGAGATGTTGCCCAAATTTACATAAATGAGCTACTAGTTTATGTTGCGGACTTAGCCTTTACTCAATACTGATTTTGGATCTCCTTATGCTATGACAGATTGAGTTGAGTTGTTTGAAGAATTTATTGGAATGTATTAAGGACTCAACGAAGTTAAGGTATGGTATGACTATCCCTTTGTTTCTTTTGGCATGATCCTTATGATATAAACGGAACAAGCAAACGCGAAACTTTCACAAATGACTCTATTCTTAGAAGTACTAGGGGTGCCTATGCTCTTGATTCCCCATGTGTCCAATTATTATATCGTCTATTCATGGATTAGAAATTACGTAAGTTGATAAGGTTTATTTCATGATATTAACCGAAAGCATATTGATCTTATGACATCCCGAGAGATCTTATTGACTTACTTCTTATGCATTGCATTAATTTATATATGTACATTGACCCATGACCACATGGCGTTATATACGCATATATTACACGTATATGGGGTATGATGAAAGTTTTTGGCATTATATACGCACCATCACCTAATCAGTTGGTATACGTTGATGATTTCGCCCACATAGACCGAGATGATATGATGGATTACCTCATAGGCTTGATGATGTTATGTAAGCATATACGTATGCATGATATGGCATTTATACGTATATGCATGAGATTATAAATGTTTCATGATTCACAGAGCTATTAAGACTTACAGGTTGAGTTCTTTACTCTATGTTTCTTTTATGTCTTTTATATACTGTTTTTCATGCCTTACATACTCGGTACTTTATTTGTATTGACGTCCCTTTTGCATGGGGATGCTACGTTTCATGCCCGCAGGTCCCGATAAACAGGTTGACAGTCCTCCTAGTAGACTATCAACTCAATGGAAGATGTTGGTACACTCCACTTACTCCGGAGTTATCTATTTGGTCAATATGCTTTTGACATGTATAGATTGGTATAAAGGGGACTTGTCCCGGCATTTATGACATTTATGTACTCTTAGAGGCTTTTAGACATATGTCAAGTATATGGATGATTGTATGGCCTTGTCGGCCTATGTTTTGAGTGTACAAATGATCATTTTGAGTATATCATGTTGGGTCGTCCTATGTCAAGTATTACCTTATGTTTTATTATGGTTATCTCATGAGGGCCCTTCTGGCCCACTTACCCATGATGGTATGATAAGAAAGATGTATGACGTTGGTACTCGGTTGAGTAAGGAACCAGGCGCCCGTCGCGGCCCTCCAGTTTGGGTCGTGACATAAGGTTTTGCACTAAGCCTTTAATCATTGACTCTTATTAATCCTTCTAGGATTGATACAAATGAAATTGGTTTCACTGTATTCTCTAGCTTTACCTACTTGTTACAATTTTATTTTTGTGTGCCTTACATTGATTTCACTAATTGTTCTTTACTCTTTCGTATGCATATTTGAACTGGACCTGCTAAGTTCCTTCAGATTGAATCACAAGAGATAATGACAGAACTAGTTTTCAAGACACAAAACCGAACACACGCCAATGAATGCAAATTTTCTGCGGTCCGTTCTGCAGTGAATTCAAATTGGGGAGTTGAAGAAAACGTTTGATAGAACTGGGCATTTTCTGCGGACCGCAGATCTGCCTCAGAGTGAAGCAGAGAACTGGGAAAATCTTGAATGATATTTTGCGGTCAATTATGCGACCGCATAATAATTTCGTGAGCCGCATATCCATCGCAGATCCAACCTGAAGATTTCCGGAGGGGAGTTCTTTGGCGCATTATGCGATCGCTAACCTGGTGCAGACCCAACCCGAACAACCTAGTTTTGGGACCCTTTTCTGCGGTCCCTTTTGCGGGCCGCATACCTATTTTGCGGTCCGATTCTGCGACCGCAGACCCGACTTCATAGAGTTTAAATTTGAGAAATTTCACCCGATCCTATTTTTATAAAAATAACTTGTGGGTTATTTTAGCTGGTCCTAACTGATATTTAGAGAGAGGGAAGTGGTCTAGAGTAAGAGGGGAATTTCCTAAGATTATTGTCCATCAATTCTTGCTCAAAGTTGGAGAATTCACAAGGAGAAGCTCACAAGTTATTCATCCAAGAGGTAAGGTTCCATGTCCTAGTTTCAATTTCGAATTCAGGATAAATGATGGTTAACGAGGGGTGTGATTCTTAGGTATGAGAGTGTATCTATGAATGCATGTACAATCATGAGTTGTGGGAAGGTGGTTGAAGTTCAAAAGGGTAGATATTGGGTTGGGAATGAATGAATCCACCATAGGAGGACCTTGAAACCTTAATGCCTACCCAGTGTTTGATAAAATACTCGAATGAGCTCGAACCATGAATTACTAATTTGTGTGCAACTTGTTTATATTTCTAAATAGATCTAAGTAGCTAAGTGTCGCGCCCCGAGGATGGGGGCGAGACCGGTACCCTATGCCTCATCTATCCTTGCGTACCAACTTGCGACTCAGGAATTCTGGCCATATAATGTCATACTTTGTCCAGGGGCCACATGGCAAAATAATTTGCGAAGCAAAATATAAAACCGAATAGAGACTAATGTTGACTAAATGTCAACATAAAGCTGGGCCGGCAAGGCCGTCATAACTACTATAACTGACAAGCCAACAAAATGTACGTACAGGGCCTACAAGCCCAACATACTGCACTAACTGACAGGATATGTCTATAAGCCTCTACTAATAGATGTACTGTGATCGGAACAGGGCCCCGACCTACCTATAACCTATCTACATATATACACAAGATGTAAACAACACTTCTAGACTCGGCAATACCGAAGGACGGGGAGCTTACCGATAAAGCTAAACTTGGGCAACACCTACTAAGGAGGTCTACCCGTCTGTCTGTCTGAACCTGCACACATGAAATATAGTGTCCCCAAAAAGGGACGTCAGTACAAAATAATGTACCGAGTATGTAAGGCAATATACTGAAAACTGAACTAATAATATAGTAACTGAAAGCAACTGGGGGTCAAACATAATCTGAAGGTATGCTCACCTGCTGATACTGACTCCATTCTCTCAATATAGTAAGTAAAATAGTTGTCCGGTCTTATAAGGCTCGGTATATATATATAACTGCTCTGCCATAGTAGGCTCGCTCATAGGCTCTCGGCCATACTAGGCTCTGTATCTTGGCTAACTGGGCTCGCTCATAAGCGCTCGGCCACAGTAGACTCGGTATATAACTTTACCATCTGATCAGAGGTTTTCCAATAGGGGACTGCCCATCGATTATAGCTCGATGGTAATGAAATTACTGTAATACTGTATATATAGACTCTCTGCTCTCTTGACTGGAAAAAAGAAATACATAGATGAATTTGAAGTCCCGATAAAGAAAATATTGTAACTTACAAAACTAGAAAAATATACGTAAATTCCGGGATATGAATTTTTCTTTATGCTTCATTATCAAACTCGTGTAATTACGAGATCATGCTAAAATGAAAGAAGAGCTTAGCCTTAACATACCTAGAGTAGGGAAAAATTCATATGATATTCTTGGAAAAGGTTGCACTATACTCCTTTAGAACCGCAAAGTTTGTATGCTGTTAAGCTTCCAATAATTCTCGTTGGATTTTGGTTGAAAGACGTTTTATTGAAAGCTTGCTAACGTTTTGGTTGAAAGACGTTCTGGTTGTAAAATGGCTAACGTTGGATTTTTGGTTGAAAGAAGTTTTGCTGTAAGAATGATTAATATTCTAAGGGTATAGTCTTTAGTGAATATGGAGAATATTAGAATGGAGTGAATGGAATGTGTAACATTATGCCACCTAACAAAAAAATGATTCTTAGCCATTTCTTTAGAATGTGGCTAGCTGCCACGTTTTGGGGGAGGGGGGGGTTGTCTTATCTCATGATTTATTTATTAATTGGGTAATATCCCGCTACCCGGTAATTAACCAATTATTCGCATAATTAAGAATTGTCTCAAGTTACTTAAAATTCTACTAATTTTCAATACACCTTATACATCATACTATCACGGTCATATGGTACCTTGCATGGTACTAGTCCATAAATATCAATTATTATCGCTCGGCCCGTATTTTATCCCAAATCGACAACCTTCAACGGAACTCATTTTCTTCTATTTGCTTACCTTCTCTCCTTCACGAATTTACTTATCATGTGTTTGAAATAGCATAATGCTTATAATCTCAAGAAAATCGCATCCCCGAGTCTACGCTAATTAACTGAAGATGAAACTTTAACGTACGAAAAATGCGAGATGTAACACTAAGATTTCTGAATATTGTAATAATTTAAGGAAGCTCAAGGCGAGGTATGTTGGCTAAACTCTTCTCTTAGAATTGAACCCCACAATGTCCTTGTAAGTCCCAAATTGTCCATTATAATTGATTATTCTGAATAAGCCTTGTGTCAAAAGATATATGTTCAATGTGTATTCCAAATGCTCTTGTTATGTTATGTTACTATTTAAGAATGTGTTCAAAGTATGGGATGTATATCTAAATGTTACAATTTCAAGTCGTGTTTCAAGTGAAAGCTATTATGCCGAATTGTGTAAGAAGTCTCAATGTGCTTAAGACTCCTATTTGCTCACATGTGTACTTAAAGTCTTGAATAGACATGCTTTGTTATTGATGATCCATGATGATGTTTGAAAGTGAAAAGGGTGAGCATGAAATATGAAAATACATCCAACGTGCCAAGAACGACATTACATTTGGAGACATTAGTGCCAATGAAACTAAGGAGCGTGTAAAAGACATTGAAATGAGTTGTAAATCCTTTAAATAAATAAACACTTTGGGAGTATTGTTATTCATTGAGGAAGGGTAGGTTGAGATAACCTAACCCAGAAACTACATGTGCCGGTGTAGGAGTGAATTATGCCTATTCTCCTTATTTGGGATGAGATTGATGTAATGAGAATGTTCCCCTTCACTGGGATGAGATGATTTCTAAAAAAGGGCAATGTAGATCCACACGATATTGTGGTGAGACGGCCTAGCCTGTCGGTCGTGATCGGACACCATATCGCACACATGGTGATGATTGTGCTTAAAATTGTGATTGAAATAATGATTGAGATTGAGATAATGATTGTGATTGTGGTTGATGTCTTGGGTGATATGGCCTAACCGATCGGGTCGTGATCGGAATCCGTGTAAAATGCACGGTGGTATATCTATATCAATGCTATGATCTCCCAACCTAAAATATGGAAATTTCTTGAAATCTTATCTTGTTCCTAACTTGATGTTTTGGGTATTGTTTGAGACTCCCATTGACTTTTATAATTGTTCTTCCTTGTGTTATCATTCGTTCTATTGAGAGGGTGTTTGGTTATTCATACTAGTACTATTCCACATGTACTAACATCCCTTTTGCCAGGGGCGCTGCATCTTTAATAGATGCAGGTGGTTCCACAGCAGGTGGCTTTGATCGTTGATAGCGGTACACTCTCTTCCCAGCTGACTTGGTGAGCCCCACTTCATTTAGGAGTCGGCTTGCTCGGCCGGGTTATCTCGGTTGAGCGCCGATCGCGCTCCCCAAGGTTGGGGCATGACACTACATCGAGTATTCCCTTATGTTTTATTCTGGTTATCTCATGAGGGACCTTCTGACCCACTTACCCATGTTAGTATGATAAGAAAGATATGTTACGTTGGTACTCGGTTGAGCAAGGAATCGAGTACCCGTCGCGGCCCTTCAGTTTGGGTCATGAAAAAAGTGGTATCAAAGCAGTTCTGTTTGGGGAGTCTACAAGTCGTGTCTAGTAGAGTCTTGTTTATGGGTGTGTTGTACACCACACTTATAAGCAGGAGTCTACATGGCATTTAGGAATGTCACTCTTCCTTCTTACTCTAGATCGTGTGGTAGAGCTCAGTTGTAAGAATTCAAACTCCAAAATTCTATTTTATTCATAATATAACGATGCCTACACCCAGAAAGACAGTTGGTAAGAGATTGAATGTGGTTGTGGAAGAGTTGAGTCAGAGGAACTCGATTTTGCATCATGCTTATGATGAGTAAATGTGAGGTCTTCAGCAGATCATGTGTGTACTAACATATGTAAGCTTCTTGATAAGGATCCCTAAGGCATGAATATCTATCCACCCATATGGTAAAAAGCAATAAGAGAATCAGAAGGTAGATACAAGTTTCAACAAGTAAAAGAAGCAAGGTGAATAAGGGTACGAAGTGCCCAGTTAGTGAAGATTATCAATATTTACAATTCAGGTAGAGAAATATAAGTATTCTGAGTTACCTTCAACAGTAACAGAGGTATGTATAATTGGCCACACCTATCTTAGTTATGACCTATGAGAGCTAACATATATAGTTTAAGAGAAGGATAGGATATCAGGATCCAGCTAGGGTTAGATTAACCCAAATTTGTGGATGGATTATTATCATTAGCTAACATTTCCAAAGGATAGTGCAAAACATGGCAATAATTCTCCTTGTGAGATACCCAGATGGTGCACTCTAGAATAGTACAGTCAGATATGAATACTAGAATGTTCAAAAATTTCAGAAGATAGGCAGTGGAATCGTATAAGGGATAAATATTTACCTTAGTATGACTCACGCCCCTAGGAAAAAGGTGAATGTTAGACGACCCTAAGAGCAAGTGAGATGAAGCAAGGGGAGCTAAAAGTGAAAGAATGTTTTGTTGAAGTTTTCAGAATAAAGTGATAGACAGAAATATTAGCAGGATAATAAGAAGAGAGTAAGTGAAGCATTATAAGTAAGATGTGACAAATGGATGATAACGGTAAATCAAAATATGACAAGATTACAGAGTCTATAGTCAAGTGAAGGAAAAGACAAGAGGTTATAGGCCTTGAGACAATAAAAGTGTATAAGCCATAACCATTTCGAGAAATGAGTTGGGGACTCCAACGTGATTACCAGAAGGAAAAGTTAGACCCTCGGAGTAATAGAAATCAGTATAGGCTAGTTAATAAAATAAATTGAACATGAATTAGGGACCAAAGGATTTTATAATAGTCGGCATCGTGAGAAATTCAGAGATAGCATTCCAGCAATAATAGAATGGACAACAAAAGAATAACCATTAAAGTTCATTCAGCAAGACGCTTGCCTAAAGCAAGCACTGTGAGCAGAGTTAAGCTTAAGGGACTAAGTGTGCCAGTTACACTAGGTGTCACCCTTGTGTATAAGAAATTTAGTTATCCCTACCGTAAGGCGAGTAAGGGTCATTGATGATGTGAAAAGACACTAAAGATGAAGAGGTAAAACATCTATAGGTAGATCGTCGTAGCACTAAATCTTAGTACTCCCTTAAAAGGGGAAGATGGTGTGATGTGGTATTAAGTTGGAGTTAAGTGGTTCAAGTAACTATGGAATGGTAAAGGAAGAATGTGGTAAAAAGGCAAAATGGATGAGGTTGCATTTATTCATATCCTACATATATGTCGTGATATTAGAACATTATGCAAGCACGACGCCGGGGAAAGGCAGTAAGAGTTCCCGACCAGGATGTTATTGATAAAAAAAGTACGAATGGAATCTTGATACATCATAAGCCAGTGCAAGAGGTAAGTTAATACAAAGAACATATCCCAGAGAGATTACGCAGAAATATAGATATGAGAATGGAACAACAAGTAGTTAGTAGTTGATTCAGGAAAATCCTAGTTATGGCTAGACAAGAGGGTACAGACAAATCAGCAGATTGTGCAAGATAAACATAGAAAACCCCAACATAGTGAATTCAATCTCGTAGATATGACGTCGTGATCCTTGGGAAATATTCACATAGGAGTTGGGGTAGTTAAAGATATCGTATAAGTGTTACGGAAAAAAAGAAGTACCAATGGGGAGATAGTCAAAATTTCAGTTCAGAAGCTACCCTGTGAGCATAATGGCGTGGATGTAAGTAACTAAGGATAATTATAGGAGAGTAAGAACATCAAAAATTTCATCGGGTATACGACGTAATAAGCTCACAGCTTTACAAGAGTTAGAAGGTCTCCCTAAGTACTACAACGAAAGACTAGCTGAGAAAATAAAGGAAGAAGGCTTCAACCTAAGCTTAGTGATCTAAAGAAGAAATAATATTGTAAGAATAGTCTCACTAAATCATTGTATGCACTCTATAAGAAAGTGGCACGTATTGTGACTAATGAACGGAAAGTAAATCAAAAGTAATATTCGAGATCATATTGGTTTCATGGAATTCCAATATGTGTGGGAACTAAGATAAGCCAACTATTCTTGCAAAAAGTGGTAGAACGGCCAGGAAGAGTAATTGCTTACATTTAAAGACAACTGATAAGGTACGAAAGGAAATCTATGGTGCTAGCAAGTTAAAGGAAGGTTGCGAGAAGTGTAAATTGATATGTGTAGGTCGCAAGATAAAGTATCGTAGAGCGACAAGGTTTTCAATAGATAGGAGAAAGGATAAGAAAAGGTGAGTGAGAAGTTGATGAGAATAGGTAAGTCCTCGGGATTCAAACCCATCAAAACAAGAGAGCTGATGGTTTCCATAAGTTATAGAAAGCTTAGTATAGCTTGAATTAAATTGGAGGAGTCTAAGCCTAGGAGCATTTAGAAGAGATGGAATGCTGCCTTGGTAGTATTGTAAGGGTGTAATTATGATAAATGATAAGAGGATGATGTTTAGGCCTTCGGTTGAGTAATGATTTAAAGGGAAGATATTTCATGAATTGCACGGGATTAGAATACCCCCCATAAGATGACTCATGTTGGGATGCTATGAAATACAGTTATTGAAGTATAGTATTTTCCCTAAGTGGATCAGGCAAATAACTCCATATGTACCCCGATGAGACATGAGCCCTAGTAACAATATATTACATAAGAGATTTCAACTTATCAGTGATAGGTTATAGATCAACATTAAGGTGAATCAACAATAGATGGATAAAAGTTCTAAAGTATGAGATGAGATTAGGATGCCATTCTTAAGATGAACAGTAATGATGAAGCATTAAAGGACTTAGATTTATACATATAAGATAAGCAGTGAGAGAGTAACTTGGAGTTGGGTAGCAGACCTCAGTAATAATAAACCGAAGTAAGAGTTATGGTATAGTATGACCTACCTAGTTGTAGTAAAGCCATAAGTATAGATAACCGAGGCTATGAAACAAGATATATCAATAGTCGTAAGTTTGGTAAAGTACCGAGCGAGGAACTTCAGTACACCTATAGATGCCCAGAGGAACAACTTCTTATAGTTCTATATATGTTCACAAAGTAAGGCCTAAAGATTGGCTAACAACTGGAGGAAAAAGGAGAGAAGAGTCGCATAGGCCCACTTACAAGGTCAGAGTCGCACAGGCTGCATGACAGAAGGTATCATCAGTTACGAAATTGGAAGAATTCTGATCACAAGACGTGGTGTGAGAAAGAGGCCTAAAGGGGGGAATGCCATGGCCCTTGGATTTATTCACAGAAAAGTTTCCTAGATGGCAAGGACAATATTAAAGTATTCATATAATCTATAGGTTAAGAGACTGATAGGCGCATCAATCAACATTCGAGGACGAATGTTCCAAAGGAGGGAATGATGTTACACCCTATGTTTTCGTACGTAAGAGACTAAGAGTACGTTGTAAGTCAATTGATGTATGATCAGAAATGAGATCATCTTTGAAGGTACATAAAGTGCGTTAATCATGTTACCTTGGAGGTTACATATATTTAAGATCATGAATAACAAGTACCAAGAGGGTCGAAAAGCTTATAAGCTAAACGAATTGAAGAAAATAAGTTTCGTCGAAAGTCGACAAGTTGGGAATGTTATAACATGTACTTTTGGGGTGAGACTGGGGTGCTTAATATTATAAGGAGGTTATGTTATGATTTATTTTAGTCGTATGACAGTCGTGTATTATGTTTTGAAGTTAAGCGAGTTGTGGAACCAAAGTTGGCAAAGGTCATCACAAGTTACATTCACAAATGTGCTGAAACTTAGATCACATATAGCTGAGCTTTTCTCCAAATAAACTTGGAATTACGGGGTTATATACCTACCAAATTGAAGATCTAAGAGTCTAGTTTCTAACGAATCTAACCGTTTGTCGATACGACATCGGAGTAGAGAGATATTCGCATTTTTCCTAGACTGCGCAAGCCGCTCCCATGGGACCCACAAAGTCGGTGTAAAACTCCAGCTTGTATTTAAGTCAATTCTAAGTCGTTTTAACTCCTATTTCTCATCCGAAACAGTTCCTAAACCCTCCTAAATGCTCTCCAAGGGTTTCTCCATGATTTTAGGGTGAAAACCTAAGATACAAACATGAATCCAACCCTAGAAATCCCGCGGTGCTTGCTAGATCGTAGTTCTTCATCTTGTGGCTGTTTTGGAGGGTTCTTCAAAGGTAAGTAACCTCATATGTCGTGTTTTTGTTTTTTATTAAGGTAATAATCAGTCCCTCCTTCATATATATTAGATTTTCAAGGCGAGCTACAAATGTTTACACACCAACTTGAACACCAAAAGTTGATTCAAGAAGAGAATATAACACCTATAGTGTTGTGGTGTTATTGAGGATAGTTGTCGGCTATTCTTGGCTGAAATTTCGTATTGTTTCTACTGTTTAAGGTGAGTATAACATCCTACTACATGTTCTTGAAGTTGTTTGTGTGTTGGTTGCATTGTTTGAGCAAAATACTACAAGAGGAGACTTGAAATAGTTTGAGATGTTATTATTTTTAATGGACTGTTTTGGTAAGGTTGTTTTCATGAACTATAAATGGTTGGAAACCCTTGAAAATGACTCTCTTATGATGTTGTTATTATAAAATATTATCTACATGTCAAACTTGTTGTTGGTACTGTGAGTATGAAGAGAAAGGACAACATAACAATGGAAAGTTGTACTTGTTGTTGTTGTTAGACTGTTGGGCTGTTTGAGGGTGAATTAGGAGATGAATAGGAGGTTAGAAGTACTCCCATTGTACTTAATATCATGATGTCTATGTTGTTAAGTTAATGAATGAATGACTTTGGGGTTAAAGGGTTCAAAACAGATTCAATCCGAGCTTGCCGTTTGTCGTGTTAAATAGTAGTTTCGTTAGTGATGTTTACGCACTTGTTGTTGTGTAGCTTGATTTGTGTTGTGGTGCTGAAAGTATATTGGTGAAGGTTGTATGGGTTCATGTTGGTTGTTGTTATTGATATATGATATTGTAGGAGGCCCTTCTTACAGGGGAGATGTTGCCCATATTTACATAAATAAGCTACTAGTTTAAGTTGCAGACTTAGCCTTTACTCAACATTAATTTTGGATCTCCTTATGCTATGGTAGATTGCGTTGAGTTGTTTGAAGAATTGCTTGGAAGGTATTAAGGACTCAACGGAGTTAAGGTATGTTATGGCTATCCCTTCTTTTCTTTTGGCATGATTCATTTGATATAAACGGAACTAGCAAACGCTGAACTTTCACAAATGGCTATATTCTTAGAAGTACTAGGGGTGACTATGCTCTTGATTCCTCATGTGTCCTATTATTATATCGTCTGTTCATGGGTCTCAGAAAATAAGTATATTGATAAAGTTTATTTCATGATATTAACCGAAAGCATATTGATCTTATGACATCCTGAGAGATCTTATTGACTTACTTCTTATGCATGCATTCATTTATACATATATATTGACCCATGACAGATGGCGTTATATACGCGTATATTATATGTATATGGGGTATGTGGAAAGGTTATGGCGTTATATACCCACCACCACCTAATCAGTTGGTATACGTTGATGATTGCTCCCACAGAGGCCGAGATGATATGATGGGATAACCTCAGAGGCTTGATGATGTTATGTACGCATATACCTATGCATGATATGATATTTCTACGCATATGCATGACATTATAAATGTTTCATGATTAACAAAGCTATTAAGACTTACAGGTTGAGTTCTTAATTCCATGTTTCTTTCATGTCTTTTATATACTGCTCTTCATGCCTTACATACTCTGTACTTTATTTGTACTTACATCTCTTTTACCTGGGGATGTTGCGTTTCATGCTCGTAGGTTATGATAGATAGGTTGACAACCCTTCTAGTTGACTATCAGCTCAACAGAAGGTGTTGGTGCACTTCACCTGCTTCGGAGTTGTCTATTTGGTCAATATGCTTTTGACATGTATAGATTGGTATAAAGGGGCCCTGTCCCGGCCTTTATGATGTTTATGTACTCTTAGAGGCTTGTAGATATATGTCAGGTATATGGATGATCGTATGGCCTTGTCGGCCTATGTTTTGAGTGGAAAAATGATCATTTCGATCATATTGATCCGTATGTCACATGTATAAGTTTGTATATCATGTTGGGTCGTCCTATGTCAAGTATTCCCTTATGTTTTATTCTGGTTATCTCATGAAGGCCCTTCTGGCCCACTTACCCATGATGGTATGATAAGAAAGATGTGTTACGTTGGCAGTCAGTTGAGTAAGGAACCAGGCGCCCGTCGCGGCCCTCCAGTTTTGGTTGTGACATAAGGTTTTGCCCTAAGCCTTTAATCATTGACTCTTATTAATCCTTCTAGGATTGATACAAATGAAATTGGTTTCAGTGTATTCTCTAGATTTACCTACTTCTTACAATTTTATTTTATTGTGCCTTACACTGATTTTACTAATTGTTCTTTACTCTTTCGTATGCATTTTGAACTGGGCCTACTGAGTTCCTTGAGACTCAGGCCCAAGTTCCAGTTTGGGATGCGTTTTCCCCCTCTATGGAGTCTACCGCTGCTTGTAGATCTACTGGGCCTGGTCCACTAGCCCAATATCGAGAATCCAGTTCCTTTTCCCATCTCACTTTTAGACGATAAATCTGGTTGTTTATTATGTGTATATTAACATTATTGTTGAATACTTTTGATATCTTTGAATATTTAGGAAACAATAGGAAAACTAATGCTCATACGTAAATAGAATCAAATTCGAACTATGTTCACTTTAACACTTTTAATGTCTTAACCACTTATTCTTTCACAATGAACATTTTTTCCTTGCCATTACTAACTGTTTTCTACAAGTTTTGGATTGAAACAGATTCAAAAAGAGAAATGATTTCTCTTTGTAATGATCAGAATCGCAAGATATAATGACAAAACTAGTTTTCAAGACACAAAATCGAACACACTCTAGTGAATGCAAATTGAAACGAATTTCAAAAATACAACTCCGAGACATCCCCGAGATTAACATGGTCATGGGTGTACCACACAAGCTGAAGCAGTCATGGAGAAACATTCGCCAGGAGCATGGGGATGAGATCAGAACACACATGGGATCACTAACTGCTTTGATGAACATTCGAGCTGACAAAGTCTTTACTAGACTGCTGATAGAATTTTGGGACCCAGCTAAAATGGCCTTCAAGTTTGTCGATTGTGAATTGGCACCAACACTGGAGGAAATCACTAGCTTCACGGAGTTACTATTTGCCGGCCGAAAACTAATACTGCCAATTATCATGCCCGACCACAGGTTCCTTCATGCATTGGGTCTGACAAACAACAGGAATTTGAGAAATATTAAAGATGGATGGTGAGTTTAGACCAGTTGTTCGACATATTCAGACAATGTGAAAGTTACAAGTGACACCTTGAAGAATTTCAATGCGATCAAGTAGCATGGGAGAGTCTCCACCCCCTAACCTTTTCTCTGGCATTGTTGGGATTATTAGTCTCTGGCAAAGAAAGGGACGAATCCATATCAACCTGCTACCCTTAATAAAAAGAACTACCAAAGTGGTAAAAACTTAAATGTTATGGGTCAGAGACATCTGGGTTTCTCATGGAGCTCACCAAATGGAAGTCTAAACTCGTAGCAGAATAATCCTAGACCTCAGGGTCAAGGACCTCCACATTTTCAGAATCATTCGAGGCAACAATACCGACTCCAATAGTCTAGTCAGTCTAATATGAAAGAACTCATGAAGGCTTTCATCAACAAGTCTGATGAAAGGTTTGATACTCACAGTATTGCTATTCAAACTTTGGAGAGGCAAGTGGGGAAAATTGCTGATATGTTATCTAAGAGGGCTCCCGGGACTCTATCATCTGACATAAAGAAAAAGCCGAAAAAAACAATAAAGGTTGTGTCTTTGATGAGAGCAAATATATGTCTGCTTTACCATTCCCTTAAAAGAGAGCAAACATATGCCTGCTTTACCATTCCTTTAAAAGAGAGCAAACATATGCCTGTTTTACAATTCCCTCAAAAGATAAAGCGGGGAAAATTAGACAAGTGCTTTGGGCGATTCTTGGAGATGCTCAAACAATTATACGTGAACATCCCTTTTGCAGAGGTGCTCCCTCAGATGCCCACTTATGCTAAGTTCTTGAAGGAGATTTTGTCTAACAAAAGGAAGTTAGAGGAAACAACAGTGGTCAAGCTTAATGCCCAGTGCAATGACATATTAAAAAATAAATTGATCAAGAAAGAGGTTTAAGCTCTTGCAAATGAAAATCAAGTAACAGACGATGAGGAAATTAAGAATGAGGCATCTAATATGGTGTAGAATTGAAAGTTCTCCCTACTCACTTGAAATATACTTTTCTTGAAACTAATAATTTTTCTATGATTATTTATACTTACTTGATAGGTGAACAGGAATGAAAGCTGGTTGAGATGATGAGGAAGTACATAAAGGAAATTAGTTGGACCATAGCTGATATTGAGGGAATCAGCCCAGCCATCTGCATACACAAGATTTTGTTGGAAGAAAATACCAAGCCAGTAGTGCAACCTCAGCACAAGTTGAACATAAATTTAGAGGAGGTAGTGCAAAAAGAGATACTTAAATTTCTAGATGCGGGAGTAATTTTCTCCATGTATGATAGTCCATAGATTAGCCCTGTGCAAGTTGTGCCAAAGAAAGAGGACATGGCGATAGTAAAGAACGAAGATAATGAGTTGATTCGCACTAGAACAGTCACTAGGTGGATAATGTGTATTGACTATAGGAGGTTGAACGATGCAACAAGAAAAGATCACTTCCTACTTTCCTTTATTGATAAAATGCTTGAAAAAGTGGCTGGACATGGATGTTACTGATTTTTGGACGGGCACTCATACTATAATCGGATACTTGTTGCTCCTAAAGATATTGAGAAAGACCAGTTTCACATGTCCTACAAGAAATGTTTTCTTATAAGATATTTTTCTTTAGGTTGTGCAATGCACCGACCACTTTTCAAAGGTGCATGATGTGTATCTTCTCAGACTTGAATAGGAAATGCTTAGAGATATATATGGATGACTTCACTCTATTTGATGATGATTTTGATGACTACTTGAAGAACTTGGAACTTGTTCTTAAATGTTGTGAAGCCACTCACCTGGTACTCAACTGTAAAAAGTGTCACTTCATAGTAAAAGAGGGAATTATTCTGGGTCACTAAGTGACTGTCAGTGACATTGAAGTTGAAAGAGCAAAGGTTTTTGTGATTGCTAGACTTCCACCACCAACTGTAGTGAAGAGCATTAGGAGTTTCTTGGGACATGTTAGGTTTTATAGAAGGTTCATCAAAAACCTTTTCAAGCATTACCAAGAGATTAACTGCACTGCTAGCAAAAGATGTCAAGTTTGTGTTCACTATGGAGTGCCTAAGGGCATTCTAATTGATTAAGGAAAGACTTGGACACCTTATTGGAGCTAGCTATTTGAAATAATATGTGATGCTAGTGATATAGTTGTGGGAGCAGTTTTGGGACAGAGAAAGGACAAGATGTTTAGGACTATCTAATATGCAGGTCGAACTTTGAATGATGATCAAGTGAATTATGCTACTACAGATAAGGAGCTATTTGCTTTGGTCTTTGATTTCGACAAGTTTAGATCATATTTAATAGGAAGTAAAGATATTGTGCACACTGATCACTCATCTTAGAAATATTTATTGTGTAAGAAATAGTACAAGCCATATATGATGCGGTGGGTATTATTGCTTCAGTAGTTCAACCTCGAAATAAAGGATAGGAACGGTACTAAGAATCAATCTGCAGATCATCTATCTCGACTAGAGAAACCTCCTGCAGAGACGGTGAAAATAAGGGAAGAGTTCCTAGTGAGTAAATTTTCTCCATTGGTGTGGTCTCTAAAAGACTGCCATGATATGCGGATGTAGCCAACTTTTTGGCTAGTAGATGGTTGCCGCGTGACCTCTCTCGTAATCAAAAAAGCAAAATGTAAGGTGAGGTAAAATGTTATTTTTGGAATGATTCCTTCTTTTTTAAATTGTGTGCAGATGGTGTGATTCGAAGATGTGTATTAGAGGGAAAAATGACAAGTATTTTATGGCATTTCCATAATGGAGTAGCTGTGGGAAATATGATAGAAATCGCATTGCAACAACGGTCATGGAAGTCAATTTCTATCTATCTTTGTTTAAAGATGCAGGGGCATATGTGGCTACATATGATAAGTTTCAAATGACAGGTAATACTAGCAAAAAGGACGAGATGATTTTGAACTCAATTCCGGCATGTGAAATATTTGATGTGCGGGGTATTGACTTTATGGGGTCATTCCCATCGTCCTATTTCTATGAGTATATCCTAGTAGCCGTTGGCAACGTCTCAAAATGGGTCGAAGTAATCCCTACTAAGACCAATGATGCCCGGGTGGTGTGTGTTCTTACGGAAGAATATCTTTACCTACTTTGGGACACCTCGAATTAGTATTAGTGATAATGGGTCGCACTTAGTGAATAAGCAATTTGTTGCATTGCTGTCTAAGTATGAGGTAACACATAAAACAAACCACGTACTATGCCCAAATTATTGTGCAAGTTGAAGTGGCTAACCGTGAGCTGAAGAGAATTCTTGAATAAACGGTTATTAGTTTTTGTAAGATTGTTCAAAACAACCATAAGGACTTAACCATTCAGCTTAATTTATGGAAAATCATGTCATACCTGTTATACCTGTTGAGATAGAACATAAAGCATATTGGGCAATAAGTTTCTTAATCTTGTACTTAGTCTTGCAGTTAAGCACAGGTTATCGCAGATGAATGAGTTGGAGAAATTTAGATTGGACGCGTATGCAAATGCTAGAATTTTCAAGGAGAAGACGAAGAGGTAGCATGATCGTTTGATTAAGCTAAAGGAGTTTCTTGAAGGGGATAAAGTCTTACCATACAATGTAGAGACATAGGTTGTTCCCCAGAAAATTCAAGTCAAGGTGGACTAGACCGTCAGTGGTGAAACATGTCTCACCATATCGGATCGTTAACATTCAAAATGAGGAAGGAACAAAGAGATTTAAGGTGAATGGGAAAACTGTACTTTATTGGGAGATTTGACAAGTAATCCTCCAGCATTGTGATCAAATAAGCCTAAGTGACGGAGTCAAGCTAATGACTATAACTCAGAACAACTTCTAACCTTTTTTTTTGCTTTTGTAGAATTGTTTAATTAATTATAAGATAGGACTAATTGTATTTTAGAGTTTTGGTGAGTGTAGGGATAGGTATTGGCATGAATTAGATAGAAAAAGGTAAAAAATGGATTCTACCCTTAACCTAGCAATCAAAATAACAAATGAGGCAGAACTCTGAGAAAAATGGCCTGGCACTCTATGTGCGACGTTGCGTCTCGCACCGCACTTGGCCAATAGGTAACTCTAACAAACTTTATGGCCCTCGAACACGAACGTTGAGGCTTTCATCGAAACAAAGAGAGAGGCCTAGCTGGTGCTTTTAATTTTAATGAACCCTGTCCCATTTATTTTTCTTTCCAGTCCCTCTCCTTCCCCTTATTTTGCAAACCCACGAACCCTTTCTCCCAAAAACAACTCCCTCTTCCTCCTCTCTCTCTATCACACACATCTCTCCCTTTTTTTCACAAATCTTCTATTTTCTTCCTCCTTCTTCTTCCTTCAAGTTTGCCACCACGGCCAAGTATGTTTTCCCTCTCTCCTTTCTTTGTTTTGTTTACTTATTTATTAGTTTAGTTTTATCTTTCTCTCCTACACCCTAGGAAGAAGTTTGTTTTGTTGTAGTAGTAGTTAAGTTATGTTTTTAGCTGACAATTAGCTTGATGAGGGTCTTTGCTTAAGCCTTGAAAGTAGTGAAGTTATATGTTAGAATAATGGCAATTACATGTTTGTGATATAAATTTTTGGGGCTTTATGTTTTGGCTGAAAATTTGTACTTCTATGATGAATATTCATAGGTTCTTGTTGTAGTGAAAATCTTGGTAGTAGTGTGATTGTTATTGGTTTGTGTTGCTGGTGAAAATTGGTGTAGTGATGAAACATTGAGCATAAAGTGGTGAACTTGAAATAGTGCATACTACTTGTTCGATAAAATTCCTCAATGACATAAAGTGTGAATTTTTTTGAAGTTATTGCATACTACATGCTTAATGGTGAATGTATTCACGAATGTAAAGTGTAGGGTCGGCGGTCATCTTCTAAAAGAATTGCAGTTTTGAAGTTATTGGCCCTGAGTGCTAATGATTGGCCACTCTATATGATTGTGTTTCTAGTTGCTAATTAAGTTATCCGATTCATGCCACATACTTGTATAATCTTTTTAGTTTAACTTTTTACTTTTATTAGTAACTAATTAGTATAAATCTTTTATTCTTCATAGTTAGTTTGGTATAGCTTCTTGTTTTTTTTTGTTTTAGTAAATTGTAGTGTAGTTCATTGTGTTGTTGTTATACTAGAATTTAGGAGGTTTGGGTGGGTTAGTGACTGACTTTTTTAATTGATTATTATGGGGTAGTTTGAGTCCCCTATTGCATTGTCACCTATGAACACGTCGAAGATATAAGTGTAGGGTAGTTACCTCATTAGTCTTGTATTTTATTCTATGTGTAGTGAAAAATAGTGTTCATCTTATTTAGGTATAATATCTTGCCGAGAAAGCAATCGTGCAAACACTGGCTCATCCAGAGACTCCTCTCGCAGTCACAGAGGAAGTAGGTGGGCAAAACTAGCCGCTCCAGTGGAGGAGGAGATGGAGCAGATTGATCCTGACACTGATGTAGTCCTTGATTGTAGATTTGGTGCCAGGGTTATCCCGGCACATGCTCATCAGTGGTATAGGACGTTCGTTTCAACTGTAAACTCGGATCTTGAAGTGAGAATTAATGATGGCAAGTTGTCTCTCAAGTATTCAGTGATTTATCAAAACATCTGGGCTATGGGCTTCGAGAGTTTGTTCCATCCAGGTGATGATGTGAACGTGGACATGGTTAAGGAATTTTATGCTAACTGGCAGTCGGAGGCGAGTGTGGATGCCGTGTACGAGGTGGAGGTCCGGGGTAAGATGATTCCTTTCTCTTTGCAGGTGACCAACAAAGTGATGGAATTTACTCAACGCTCTCACAAATCATTCCAGAGGTTTCTCTGCATGCTAGATTATCCTGATATCCACCGCCGTCTATGTGGGTCAGATTATTTGGCTACTTGGTCTAGGGACATCAATGAGTGTCACAAGAAAATGAAGAAGGGTACTTTGCAGTGTCCAACCAAGGTTATTTTGAGCTTGATCAAGGCAAAGATCATGCCTACTGCTAATGCTACAGATGTGTCTAGAGCGAAGGTTTGTTTTCAGCGTATTTGATTGTACTTGCTTTGTTTTCTCTTTATCATTTGGAGTTGTTTGATTTGTTTCTTACTTTCTTAGAAAATTTAGCCTATAATCTTTACTCTAGATTCTTTTTGGCCTATAATAGCTAGTAATTCATGTAGTAATTTAGTTGTGACTTTGACCGATGATAGATTTCTTCGACCGGTTTCTTGAGGGATTTAAAGTCAAAAATAATATACAAACAATTACAAAAAAAGAATTAAAAATTCAAAAATATGTCTTTTATTTTATTTTATTTTATTTTTTAGATAGTGTAATAACCTACCTTTAGTTTTCTTTGCGCCATGGTTCTTTTTTAAGGATTTTTGCTTGAACCGAGTGTAGTTAGCTTTATTTTATAGGAATATAGAATCTTGCTAATTGGAGGCATTCTTTCTTGACTTTGTTATGCCTTGAGAGCGGTGAGTGCCTTAGTTCTTACGCCTAGACTCATATCTTGACTCATGATTGTAGTGCCTTAAAATGATTGATGTTACTTAACTGCTTTGACTAGAGAGTGGAGATAGATCCAGTTTTGAGTGAGTTATGTGACAATATATGTTTGAGATTTTATTGATAGTCTGTTCATGTCATATGACGTCAAGAACTTGCCCAGTGTGCTTTCAAAGTGAAATAGCGGTTTCTTTCAGTCTAGGAAGTAATAAGGTGTTTCTTTATTGAGCCAGATATATGTTGATTCCCACCAAATATTATGTATCCTAATTAGCCCATTTGAGCATGTAATCCTATTTCTTTGGCAATCACACTACAAGCCTGAACCTTTTGCTAGAATTGTCTATCTGCTTAAACTGCTTACCTCTCATGAGCACTTGAAATTATTATTATCTTGTTAAAAGATGAATCTCCAAAATCCAAAAGTTGGAATCCTTTTTTTAAAGAAGAAGTTAATGATCGAGTAACAAATAAGAGTAGTAGATCATATTCAATGAAAGCAAAAATAAAAAAAAGAATAATTGGAATCCATACTTGTGGATCTCGATCCAAAGGTTCTTTCTTGATCTAGCTACAAGGATGGGGCAGTATGGAAAGATAAAATGTGGAACCTAATAGAAATTACTAGTTTTAGAATCTAGTTGGACAAAAAAAAGATTTTTTTCAAGCAATTGTGTGATAACTTTTTCTTCTTCTCCATCATTCAAGATATTATGTGAATTAATATATTACTGAATCTAATGAGTTAAACTTAAATTAAAGTAAAAAGAAAAAGTTTTATAAGGTTACTGTTCGCTTTAAAATAGAAAATGGATTTGATACAATTCAACAGAATCTAAGAAATGATCAAATTCAAAAATCATTTCTATTTTGATTCTATAAAAATTCAAGTTTCATTTTTGAATGAAGTTATACGATACAGCTCTTATTAGTTTAATAGTTTACTCAAGAGTTACTCAATGAATCGGTTGATTGGAATTGCGGAATGGATAGATGTTACAGATGATGAATCAATNAGACGATACAACTCTTATTAGTTTAATAGTTTACCCAAGAGTTACTCAATGAATCAGTTGATTGAAATTGCGGGATGGATAGATGTTACAGTTCATGAATCAATTTCTTTTATATGTCTGTCACTTTATCTTTGTTAGTGCTGTCTGTCTATAATGATAGATGAATCAAAAACGTTTCATTCAACTTCTTCTTTCAATTGAAATCGAGATTTTTGCCTATCCTCCTATTTTGAAAAAATGAAAACTTAGGTAAGTGCTTTCTAAACATATGTATAAAAAGAATATCTTTCATTTAATTTAGCCCTTTGATGCTTACTATAACTAGTTAATTCGCTTTTCTATTAGCGGCTTTAACTAGAACCTCAGCTCTATTTATTGGTCTGAGCAAGATACGACTTATTTAAACTGAATATTCAAAATAAACAATTCATAAAAAAAAATCTTTCCGTGGGATTACATGTATTCTATATTTTATTACGTTACCAATTGTCAATTCTTGGTCATTGTCATTGAGATTCAAGTCAATTCGGATTAATATTTAGGTATAGATATTACCTCTTTGTTTTTCTTCTTTCAAACAATGAAAAATGATTGAAGTTTTTCTATTTGAAATCGTGTTAGGTCTAATTCCTATTACTTTGGATGAATTATTCCTAACTGCATATTTATAATACAGGCGTGGTGATCAGTTTGACCTTTGATTAATTAACATCTCTTTTTTTTGTATTGACCTCCTCCTTTCTTTAATTCACAGGCACAGGAGGTCAAATTCCAATTGTTGTGAAAGTTACCGAATGAATCTATTTCATTCTAATTCGATCTAAGAAGAAAAATATCACGCTCTGTAGGATTTGAACCTACGACATCGGGTTTTGAAGACCCACATTCTACCGAACTGAACTAAGAGCGCTTTCTTATCACAGTAGATATGACTGTAAAGAAAAAGAATTCTTTTTGTACTCCCAATACATCTTGCATGCATATAGCCTCATAAAATAAAAATATGTATGTCCAATTTGAATCGATCTCAATGGATCCCTAGTTACTGCCCAGAGGAGAAGAATAGGTAGGGATGACAGGATTTGAACCCGTGATATTTTTTACCCAAAACAAAGGCACTACCAAACTGCGCTACATCCCTTTCAATTGGTCTACAACAGTGTCATTGTAGAGAATCCCTGCCCACCACTCTCCCTGTAGGTCGAGCCTCCTTTTCAGTCGCCCTCTACATCGTTATTTTTTCCATAGATATCTAATTTATCTTGCCATTTATTATTTTTTGGTCTTTATTGATTNTTACATTGTTATTTTTTCCATATATATCTAATTTATCTTGCCATTTATTATTTTTTTGTCTTTATTGATTTATATACTCATCATCATCCCGCCGCTCCTACCAATGCTTACTCACAACTAAGCAAAAAAAGGGTTCTAAATAAGAAGCCCTTTGAATAAGCGAGGTTTTCCCGATAGAAAGATTTGCATGCAACAGAGATCCCAATTTCGTGTATCCGGTTAAGCAAGCCCTGTCCGCCAGCTTCCACCCAGACAAAAAAGGTAAGCGCCTAGCGTGAAAATTTGCTTTACTAAGTAAGATAAGACAAGAAGCAGAGGCGTAGTAGTTGCGCAAAGTTGCGCCTTAGCGCATCTGTTTTCTTGCTCATTAGCGCTGTTTTCTACTTTTTTAAAGAAGGGGCGGAGCTTGAAGAAGCAGAGTGAGCCTAGAGTAGCGGCCTACTACGTTTTTTCAAGCCCCTTTGATATGTTATTAGTCAAGCGCTAGCGCCCCTTTAGAGTAAGTATTTTCTATTATCAATGAAACCGAAAGAAAGAAAACAAACTAGTGCGTTTCATATAGATCGAGACTTTCCGCTTGATTCTTTACTCATTCCATACTGGGAAGTATTGCAGGAAATCGTTCGATAACACTTCTTCCTAGTTCTTTCTCAATGATATCCGACGATCAAGACAATTCCCATGAAACTCTTTCATTTCATAGAAGTGAATTCTTATTCTTACGAAGCAAATAGCATTTCCTATTGATTTGTCCCCTGGAATGGACCTATTCTGATTCTAAATTATCCGTCGCTATGCTGTTCCCAAGGACTAGCAAAATTGAAATAGCAAAAGTCTTGGGTCATCTCAATGGGTTCAGAAACCACACGTTTCTCTGGATCATCATAGCGTACTTCCACATATCCACTCAGAGGAAGGTCTTTTCGTAATGGATGACCCTCAAAACCATAATCTGTTGATATACGGAGTAGATCCGGATGATTGATGGAAGAAACACCAAACATATCCCAAACTGCTCGCTCTTACCGGCCGGCTGATGGAAATAGATTGACTACCGGAGATATTCGTGGTACTTTACACGAATGCGTGAGTTATACCGAATAATCAGTAAATTATAGACCACTTCAAATCTTTATTTTCGATAGAGATAATCAACTCCACAAATATCGATCGAAACTTGAACCCTTGTATAGGTATGAAATTTCAGAAAGCACAACAATTGAAATAGGTAGTCCATATTGGTATCAGATATGTTCCCATGTTACGATCTTTCCATTATTTTGACCCATTTCTTGGGTAAAATCTCCCAACTATATTTTAAAATGAATTGGTTATCCATAAAGAGAAAGAAAGTTTTCTTCTAGTTCCGCTTCTTGCTCTTCTAATTCATCGCTGGTTGGGTTGGTCCGACCAAGAAAGGCATGGGACTTTTGGGCATTTCTTGGGCCGAGTGTTGTATGGCTACCTAGTGATTTACAAGAACCCTCACTGCACACTTTCTATATATCTGTCTCCATCCAATCAAAGACGTCCATGCCATAGAGAATCAGGCTCGACGAAAATGAGACTACATCTTTCTTCCTGTGGTTACTATTAGAACACAAGCCAAGGAACGCAAAGCCACAACACAAGCACCCTTTATTTACTAGTTTTGTAGTTTTCGCCCTTTGTTTCCAGCTTTGATGAAGGTAAATAGTCAAAAAAGTTCCCCGTAGAACACGAACGTTGAGGCTTTCATCGAAACAAAGAGAGAGGCCCAGCTGGTGCTTTTTTCTATGTTAGCCAGGCGAAAGGCTTGCTTGACTATAAATAGATTAGTGTATTAAGTAAGGAACTACTAAAACCTCTATTCCCTTTTTTGGGCTATAAGACTCTTAGCGTCCAGCCAGCTAGGTGCATAAGCTCTTTTTACTACAAAAACGATTCCTCCCCCGGCAAAAAGTGGTCCGCCAAGTGAGCTTGCCTTGTTATGATAGGGGTACCGCCTTTTCATTCCCACCAAGGAACCGTAGCTTTACATAGATAGGGCTTGACTGCCTTACCTTCTATTATATTAGTAAAGGGCCTTTAGCTTTACTAATATAATATCAAGTAAAGGGGCATGTATCCCTTTTTGTAAAGAAAGAGGGCTACTTCATGAGATGCTACTAATAATCGAAAAGGTTCACAGCGACTTTAGTCTATAGTGACAAAGGGAACGTTTCCGCCGGAGGGGTTTGTCTCCATGGAAAAAGTATTCACTACTGCTTACAGCGTCTTCATTCACTCGTCTTGCTACTTTGGAACAATTCAGCGGACACGTGGAGTCGAATGTCTCTCTACAATGTTGTGTAGGTAGACTAATTATTGTAGGTGACTGTCTCTAGTGGTTTAGAAAGAGTTCTGTTGCTACCAACTTCTTTCTTTGTAGTCTAGTAGATCTACATTCTCTAGTGGATCTAAAGTAGGTTTATGTTAAGCAACAGAAAGAGGTGAGGTTCTGCTTTCTTACCTGAGAATATTTACAAGGGGGAAGCCTCAAAAGGCATACGAGTGCGCCTCTAGTAGACGAATACCGACTCAGTCCGCTCCTACTGCACGGGAGTCTCAGCCGGTCGGTGCCGGGTCGGCCCCTAGGTCACTATTCGCCTTGGGAGTGGTTCGACCATCAAGCTACTTTATGGGGTAGGGGACCAGACTGGTGAATGTTGCAGTTGTTGTCTGCAGGGTATGTGACACCCTACAAGTTGACTTGTGCTAAACCAGGAGATTTTCCTTTTGATCGTTACAAAGCTCGTTGAACGGTTCAAGTAGAAGTGAATAGGTAAGAAGTAGAAATCCCCAGATCAATCCATCTCCATAGGAGACAATATGATCAAAAGACAGGAATCCCTAAATCTTGTAGAAAAGAACTCACTCCGAAGGGAGTGAGGGGGGTATTCAAAAAGGGGAGCTGCGGGTTCTTTCTTTCCTTGTAGGAAAGGTCTTGGTTTGGTATGTCATTAGAGAAAACTTGTTATGGTTATAAGGCTATATAGAAAAGGCGGGTGGGGCTTCAGGCGGCTTTTTTTATGAATAGTTTCAATCAAAATTACATCAATTGTAGCTAGTGATTGCCCGGGTCGGTGTGTTATCACCAAAGGTGAAGTAACCCTTCAGATGCTCTCTCCGCCCATGCTGAATACCCCCGGCCTATTCCGCCGGGTAAGGCCAGGAGCTGGTTTGGGGAATCACGGGACTTTACTTATTAAGGGGGGACTTGATTTTGAAATGGAATGATTGATAGAATCGATATTTCATAGAAGAATGACCAAGACCATAAAATCCTTTCACACCCGCATATGTGGCTGAATATATAAGGAAGTTCACACACCCTAGAAAAATCCATACTGTATCCCTGACTTGCCAGCTTGATCGCTTGTCTTATTTACCGTTTTCTTAACGGGTGGTTTATGTCTGGTCCTTTTGGGTCGCCTGACCTGGGCTGATGGCGCTTTGTAACGGCTTGTTTGGAGTCCAGTGGCTCTCTAAGGCTTCGATGTACTAGTACCTGCCACCAAAACATCGTGAAGGATTCAGTGAACGTCTTGAAACTTAGTAACACAAGATAATTCACTGAATGGTTGTTGGTTCTACCGGAGGAGTCTGAAATCAACAACGTGTAACTGCTTGGGCATTGAGTGTTCTGCTGCTTGAGGAAGTATGTGAGAGGATCGATGTTGAGCAGAAGTGGGGTTAAAGCAGCCAACAACGCATCCCCCTTTACTTAGTAGGGCTTGAAAGGCTGGACAGTTTGTTTTCCTTTCCTGTCCAGTATTTTCAATCCAAGCCGAAATAGGAAAAGCCGCAAGCACCACTAGGCCCGGTCGTCGGTTGAACGTCAGTAGGGTCCGATATTCATTCCTTACTCAAATAGGAAGGTGGCAGTCTCAATCTAGCGGCGTGGTCCNGCAAGCATCTCTAGGCCCGGTCGTCGGTTGAACGTCAATAGGGTCCGATATTCATTCCTTACTCAAATAGAAAGGTGGCAGTCTCAATCTAACGGCATGGTCCAGAACAAGCCTTTGCTGAACCATGGGGTTTTTGTTTTGGTTACAAGAAGTGCTTCTTTGCTCGCTTGCAGTGCCTCGACTCGAGTTTTCGCTGTAGGATTGAGTGAGGTGACGAGAGCTGAAGCCAGGGTTCCTTGCTACGCTCCATAGATGTTTGCATGATTCTTGTGGATTTTGGGTGTGTTTGAATTCAGCCTCTCGTTAGGTCTTCACTGAAGGATTGTCCACCTTCTCAAGCCTCTCTACCATACCCTTAGAAAGTGACAACGGATGACTTCCATTACTAAATGGAAGAACTTTTCAAACTAGTTGATAGTTGTTCCCTGGTTGCACCCCACAATGGGTTCTAATTTACTAAATCACATGTTTCTGTTTTCGGAACATCACATGTAGAGTTTTTTGGGGGAGAATCACTCGGCGCGGGGCCTCCCGTGTGAGGTCAGGTGATGGTCAACAACTCAGGCAGGAAATGCTGAAAAGCGGCTAACGATGCAAGAGCTCTTTTCCCCTTATACGCTCTAAAAAAAGGGTATGTCGGGTTTTTGGACCCTATGTTGAGTAAGGGTTCCAAACCTTCCAAAAGTGATAGGTATGTGTTGTTTCTTGGCACTCTCTTTCTATATTATGCCAACCTAAAAAGAGCGATGGAAAGTGGATTTCAGGTTCGATAGTCTCGAGAAGGTATTAGCCACCGGTGACCATACNTATACCCTTAGAAAGTGACAACGGATGACCCCGTGTGAGGTCAGGTGATGGTCAATAACTCTGGCAGGAAATGCTGAAAAGCGGCTAACGATGCAAGAGCTCTTTTCCCCTTATACACTCTAAAAAAATGGTATGTCGGGTTTTTGGACCCTATGTTGAGTAAGCGTTCCAAACCTTCCAAAAATTATAGGTATGTGTTGTTTTTGGCACTCTCTTTCTATATTATGCCAACCTAAAAAGAGTGATGGAAAGTGAATTTCAGGTTCGATAGTCTCGAGAAGGTATTAGCCAACGGTGACCATACTTTCGTAAAATCACCATTGGGCGGTGGTTCCTCTCCTTCCTCTTGAACCTCTAACAAAAAATCGATCTCGCCATCAGCTCGACTAAGAGTTCCGAATCGAAAAAGTAAACAGAACTTGACTTAAGACGAAGGAAGAGAGTGCCGAAAAAAAAAACGCTTCTTAAGGCTTCAAACTACTAGTCCTTAAGACTACTATGAATGAAAAGTAAGGAAGTCCTTTTCTTGACTTGGCCTGCGTGCATTATACCTAACCTTTTAACTTGATTTCAATCTCAACAAAGAAATGAAAGCATAACTCTTTGCTCACTTGCAGCGCCTCCTAGTCTTTTATTTTAGCCTGCCTTGTGAAGATCTCTCGGGTGTCGACGGCAGATCCGATCAGTCTCGTGATGAAGAGAAGCCTTTTCCGATGTTCAAAGGTATCATAACGACAACTCAATTTGTCCGGTAAACTACTCGGGGCTCCCCATGGTTTAGTAAAAGGGAGGGGATATTTTTTATTCATCCGGGAGTTCATTCATTATGAACTAAAAAGTGGTTGGCTGATTAGTGAGGTCTTAAAAACGTCATAGAATTCATGATCGGCCATTCCATTTTTTCTTTCAGCAGTAGGCGACGCGAATCTATGCTTTATATCTTTCAATCGGATACCAATTGCTTGGATGTGTTTGAAAGCTTCGAGATGACTTGCAGAATAAATTCTTTCTAGGTTTATCTTGTGTCTCCGAAACAAATGGTCCATTTATTGATGGGCGAACGATGGGGATTGAACCCGCGCGTGGTGGATTCACAATCCTCTGCCTTGATCCACTTGGCTACATTCGCCCCTACCCCCGCATCGGTTTAAGTCTCTATCTATGATCAGATCCTTTTTGAACTCCCCTATGACCGCTTATCAAAGAGAAGCTTTTTCCTATACTATAGTTGCAAGTCTATTATTGTGTTTCAGAATTAGGGGAAACAAAGCTTCAACAAGTAGAAGCTTCCTGGCAAAGATTCAAACAAAGAGGTTGGGGTATTCACTTCATTGATTTGACTTTACTTTACTTAAGATTAATGATAGGGGCCAGGCGGGCAGTGAAGGCTCATTTAGTAGACAGCGAGTGAGCTGCGAGCACCTACTCCTATCAAAATGAGAACCAGCAAGCGAAACTTGAACTTGAAGAAGCGAGCCTCTATCAGAAAAAGCCATTGTGCATTAGCCCCTTGTCTTGTATAGGGTGGAAAACCTGTGCACCCCTAAACTACAAGCTTTCTTTGAAGCCTCTACAACATGGGATATTTGAAGAGAAGCTCTTCGAGCTTTCTTCGCATGCTTGGGCGCACCCCTTTTCTATTAGTAAGGTTGTCAAATTTCCTTTAGTTCCTTTATGACTCTAATATAAATAATAGGGGTAGGGGGGCGCTAACGAGCAAGAAAACGGATGCGCTAAGGTGCAACTTCGCGCAGCTACTACGACCTTGCTTTTGCCTTATCGTTTACTAAGAAACTAATCTAAATAGAAGCCCTTCTTTCTCAAAGTAAACTTTCTCCCTTCTTGCTTTAGTGAAATAAGGGGCGCTAACGCGACCTTCCTTCATCTGGCTTCGCCCTATCTATTCATCTATTTTCTCAAATAGATATTTAGGGATCTCTCTTGTTCATAGATCCTGAAACCAGATCGATATCCATTTCTCAATAGATCTATTTATCGATAGAAAGATATAGATCTTTATATGGATCTATATCAATATCTAAATATGAAAGAACCGACACAACAAGGGTGTAACCAACGAAAGTTTCTCATCCTGTCCCCGACATTGTTCTCCGACGATGTCCCGTGGGCAAAGGCAGCCACTATTCTCTTTCTTTCTTGAATCGTTCCGATCAAGGTAAGTGGTTCATTTCGTCTTCCTATCTACGCAATTCTCTATCTTCGGTCGTGATCATGTTGGGTGAAAGGTAGCTGTAGAGAAGAGGCTATGAAACGGAGATTCCCCTCTTTCCATTGAAGTATGGAGGGCCTCCTTCCCCACTACTTCGGCCTAAGATTAATAGGGATTTTACCGATGCTGAAGATAGCTTGCTTACCAAGCCGCCCACTTGAGAAGCTAGTTGCCAGGAAAGAAGCGAGTAGGAAGCAAAGCTACCTACGAAGCTTTGATTCTCCTCCTATAGTCGTAATACTCGGCTTGTTGCTACTTTTATTCAAAAGGTAACCGACGGTTCTCGTCTTTATTCGCTTTCTACAACCGTAACCACTTGTCATTCAGATTACTTCATCCATAAACCTTTTTTTTTAATTTCAAAATAGTGATACGCTCTAAATTAGTAAAGGAGAAGCTTCCATTCTAGAAGCTACCGCTTCCCGCCTCCCTCGGGGTGAGAAGTTCCCTTCCCTTTTCTAAAATGCCTGAGTGGTGTGCTTAGCAAACGTACCAAGTGGACCGCAATTTGGCTGACCCTTTTTTTCCATTCGGGTTGGGTTGACCCAGAAGTACAACAAGAAGGAATGGAACCACTGGAGAGTCGTCTATAGTTCACACTTGGGCAAAGACGACTAACTTTGGAAGCGGAACACGAACCTACTTCTGCTATTCCGGGTTCTTATTGAGCGTAGCGAAATCAAGGTTGATGATAAAGTCAGCGNGGGAAGGTTCTCACCCTGTCCCCGACATTGTTCTCCGACGATTTCCCCTGGGCGAAAGGAGCCATCATTCTATTTCTTTCTTCAATCATTCCGATCAGGACAAGTGGTTCGTTTTGTCCTCCTATCTACGCAATTCTCGGTCTTCGTTCGTGATTATGTTGGGTGAAAGGTAGTTGTAGAGGAGCGGGTGTGAAACGGCGATTCCCCCCTTTCTATTGAAGTAGGGAGGGCCTCCTTCCCCACCATTATCGCCTATTATTGATAGGGATTTTACCGATGCTGAAGATAGCTTGCTTACCAAGCCGCCCACTTGAGAATATAGTCGCCAGGAAAGGAGCGAGGAGGAAGCGAAGCTGTCTATGAAGCTTTGCTTCTCCCCTTATAGTCGTAATACTCGGCTTGTCGCTACTTTGATTCAAAAGGTAACCGACGGTTCCCGACTTTCTCCACTTTCCGCAACCGTAATCACTCGTCATTCCGATTATTTCATCCATAAACCTTTTTTTTTCAAAATAGCAATATGCTCTAAAAAGTAAAGGATAAGTTTCCATTCTAGAAGCTACCGCCTCCCGCCTCCCTCGAGATGAGAAGTTCCCTTCCTCTTTCTAAAATGCCTGAGTGGTCTGCTCAGCAAACGTACAAAGTGGACCGCAGTTTGGCTGACCCTCTTCTTCCCATTCGGGTTGGGTTGACCCAGAAGTATAGTAAGAAGGAATGGAACCACTGGAGAGTCGTCTGCAGTTCACACTTGGGAAAAGACGACTGACTTTGGAAGTGGAACACGAACCTATTTCTGCTATTCTGGGTTCTTATTGACCGTAGCAAAATCAAGGTTGATGATAATGTCAGCGAAGTTTCCATGGTATTCTACCTTTGCGTAGTCTCGGTCCACAGTGGAAGGCTCCGCACCTGAGCCTCATTAGACTCAGCTTAAGTGTAAGGTGTAAGTGAAGAAAATAGAAGAGATGAAGTCCGTCCCTTAGCCTAGTCTATATCCACAGCTGACGCAACTCCGTACCGACGCCTCACTACTACTTTCATTTTTCTTTTATTTTAAAATAAATTAACGGCTAAGCGATTTCATAACCTGAGCTTTCCTTAACCAGCTGACCTTACTTCGTAACCTTAGCCTCCCTTTCTTTATAGTTTTCTAGTTCGACTAAGTGACTTCGTAACCTCAACGTACTTTTTTTCTTACTGTAGCATAGGCCTTCGCCACTTCAAACGGGCGCTTCGCCCCTCTTTTTTTTGAATTAGAAAGAGCGGGGTCTTACTTATTNTCGTACCGACGCCTCACTACTAATTTCATTTTTCTTTTATTTGTAAATTAATTAAGGGCTAAGCGATTTCATAACCTGAGATTTCCTTAACCAGCTGACCTTACTTCGTAACCTTAGCCTCCCTTTCTTTATAGTTTTCTAGTTCGACTAAGTGAATTCATAACCTCAACGTACTTTTTTTCTTACTGTAGCATAGGCCTTCGGCACTTCAAATGGGCGCTTCGCCTCTCTTTATTTTGAATTAGAAAGAGCGGGGTCTTACTTATTCAGGGGGGATGAAAGACAAATAAAGGGATCATGGGGCTTTAAGATCTGAGAAAGAGAAGGGGTGTGGTTGGTGTGTCACTGGGTCGGTGGGGGAACCCGTAGGAAGGAGGGGTGACCCGCCGAATTCACATCAGAAATCGCTAACATGAAGACAAACGAAATCTTGAATTGCGTATAGAAACAAAACGAACCACTTCTATTCTCGGAGCTGAGGTATATGAAGAATGGCTTTTTGGTCCCTTTCGTCCAGTGGTTAGGACATCATCTTTTCATGTCGAAGACACCAGTTCAATTCCCGTAAGGGATAGGTACTTATTCCCGGCCGCTTTTAGTTAGTGTTCATTGCTGAGTGATCGCTCGCTATCTGGCTGGAAAAGATGGTCCGAAATCTTCGTCTCTCCCAGCAATCAAGACGAGATCACCATTTCTCACAGTAATGGACTTCCTTTACTTCGTAACCTTAGCCTTAGATATCTTTTCATAGATTTTTGAACCTTCGACAGACAGAATCTCCATGTATATGTTCTTTCTCCTCCCCTCAGCCATACATCCTTTTTTTTCTTTTGGCCGTTTTTGTTAGGCATTGAACCCCACCCCACGGAGTAGTGCTGAGTGGTGTCCTCCCCTCCCTAATACCTAAATAGAGTTTCGTCTATGGAGCCTAAAGCTTAAACCATGACATGGCACAGTAAGTAGGCCTAGTCTCTCGCCCAGCTTTCGCCTTCTTCAGTGGCCAAGTTGAGGCATTCAACATCGGCCTACCACCTTTGTTTTCAAGGTTGAGCTTGTTCAATTGAAGCTAATGCTATGCTGCCCTTCCGTTGTTCAAGAGAAAGCGAGGACTTTCTTTTAGCTACCGGCCAAAACAAAAGAGATTAGCCTCTTGATCGATTTATTGATTGGATCGAAGTACGAAGGGGTTGATTGAAGTCAGAAATCAGCCCAAGACTAAGGCCGAGCAACTAGCTGCTGCAGGATTGGACGTCTATCTATCTCACCACGCTCCCCTACTCCTATAAAGGCCGGCAGAAGGAATGCTCTGCTCATCTTTCTTACGGCTCATTACCGCAGTGCTCGTTTACCCCTTCGGCTTATTCCATTCAAAAAAAGGTAGTGTTTCCTTGGTAAATAGCATCTTGAAGTGAAGCGAAGGCATTATTAAAGAAAAGAAATATCGGGTCGGTCAATTGCATTAGGTAGGAGATGCAGGACCTGTCTTAACCGCAAGTGCATTCGCTATTCGATTCCATCCTAAATCCCACCAAATTTGAATTCCTAAGTGTGTATCTTTTCTTTACATTTAAGTGACAAGTGGGTAACAAAGGGTATACTTTCTTCTCTATGTCGCCGTCTCATCAATGAGCGTAGATTAATAGCCAAGCCTACCTTTTTGTGCTTGTCAATCTGTATCCCTTTCTTCAAGTATAGTTTTCTTTGATCACAGATCAACAAGTGATCCGTCCTTTCTCCCCCTTTCGTCATAAGGCGTGGTCTGACTCTGAGAAAAACAATTCCTATGTTTAGGTCCCTACTAAGCAGAATTCATAAACTATGCAATGGCTCTTTGAATATTTTTGAAAACGTTTTTAGCAAAAAAAAGCAAAAACAATTCTCAACGCCCTTACAAGGTAGAGATGAGTTAAACTACTCGTGTTGGCATGGATGTTAGCCCGGTAAACTGATTCCATTCTGCTACTAGGGTTCGAAACCTTCCCCTGAGCTCTAGAATCTATAAATGCCTTTTCAACTCAAGAAATGCTAAAGCTATTTAGAGTTGGTATTTCTAACTAAGTCGGAAGGAGGGCTTTGGGCAAAGAGCAACTCAAAAGTACTTTACTTCAGTCCCAGTACTGAAAGACGTGACTTTAGGAGTGGATTTCGTAAGGAAAGACTTCGTTTACTTCCTGTAAATTGCTTATGTAAGAACTAGTGGAAAGAAATTAATTTTAAAAAAAAAGAAATAAGGAAGCATTGACATTAAATGAGAATGCTTGAACCGGAAACATCTTAGCAACTGACTATAGACATGAGTCTAAGCCGCCAGGAGAGGAGAGACCATTTTCATGAGAGAGGGACGAGCAAGTGACAGATTGGGAAAAAAATAGGCAGCCCTTCTGAGCGGTCATTTAGGGGCCTCATTAGCGACTTATCATTCTTCCCTAAGCTGTCAGAGTCCGATCGATGCGAGCAAGAGATAGAGGAATCCTCGTTCATAGCTGTGAATTGAAAAGGCAAGCCCGAATTCTTTTTAATTAGGCTCTATAGTCTAGGTCCATGTCCCTGGTAAGGTCTGATTGTTATCCGTAAGTATTGTTTTGATCGCGGGAAGGTGAACTTTAAAAAAGTGCTTATTTGGTTGGGAAGAATAGGACTTCTGACTCCAAGCCTACCCTACCCGAAAAACAGTTTCAGCTATTGATGTAGCCTCTTGTCGATACTACTAGTCTTCTCGCTACCAACTAGAAAAATCCCATCAAGATAGATTGAATCGACGACCTATACTTCAACTAAAGGAACAAGGGCGTAGCGAGCACAGAACATAGGAAATGCACATGGGTCTCCTTGAAGAACGAAGTCTAGGGTAAAGAAAGAAGGGTAGAGTAGGCACACATTTACTGTGCTTGGATTGGCATGGTTGTTCCCCTTTGCTGGTTGAGGCTCGGACTTTGACTCCGCTTGCCTCTACTTTTCATGTCAAGCGTACAAGTCTAGTTTAGTGGGATTTACTTCTAAAGACAGGAATTCTTTTTCATCTCCCCTATCAAAGTCGACGTCTTAACCTGACTTCTTGAGCTCAGTTGATTCTTGAAGCAGTAGCTCTAAATCGAGAGCTGGATGCTTACCTTATTATTATGAAAAGGAGAAAGAGCTCTTTTTATAGATGTTGAGGTGAGTAAGGGGGGTTTGCTGGCTTGCCAGATAGCTTGTGCAATCAAGGAAAAATGCCTTCGCCTTCTTTTTTCAAAATGAAAAAGTAAACTACCTTAGTAAGCTAGCTTTGGTTGCTAAGAAAGTCGGGCACTACACTAGGACGTGGATCGATCATGACGAGAATGGACTTCTCCATAATGTAATGTAAATGTAATAGAAGAGGCAGAGTCCAGTTCCCCTCCCTTCTCGACCAGACGAAGGAGATATGAATTCTATTTAGGCAGGTCAGGGCTTGGCTTGACCCTATGTTCTCCCAGGTCGGAGGCGAGAACTTGAAAGTGAATCATTCAGTGGTGGGGTATTCATAGAATAGAAGGCCTCGCCCAAGGAGTGGCAGATTTGTATGGAGTCTCGCTTTGATGCTGGGGAGATGAGATCCATAGATCTGGATAGAGTCTCGCTCATAGAGGAAGAGTACACCCGCTAGCACGCTACGACTTACGTAGTTGATCGGATCAGATAGCCCTTCCTTCGGGAAAGCAACCAAACCTGGCACATCCAATTCTATTTCGATCAACAACTTGAAGGTATGGCTGAGTGGCTTAAGGCATTGGTTTGCTAAATCCACATACAAGAAGATTGTATCATGGGTTCAAATCCCATTTCCTCCAGTACGAAAATGAAAGGGGCAGGCGAAATTACGTGAGAGAAAGAACCTCTTGGTGGAGTCCAATCCCCCGAAGGACAGAATAGCACTTCTTAGTGACTAGGAGGGGAGCGCCCATTGCACCTTGTTTTTCTTTGACCAGCCTATCTTCTTTCTATAAGCAAGCTCCCTCCGGCCGTTCAGTCCCTGGATGGCTCTCGGTTCTTGAGCATGTTGGGGGATTAGGCGGCAGTCAAAAGAGCTGCTCGAAAGCTTGACGAACAAGAAAAAAAACCCTATCTATTCTATTTTCTTAGTTTAGTAAAGGGCTTTTCCCTTACTAGTCAAGTGGTAAGGTAGGGCGCTATTCGATGAAGAAAACAGACTTTAGGAAAGTGGTTCAGGTAGCTCAGCTGGTTAGAGAAAAGGACTGAAAATCCTTGTGTCAGTGGTTCGAATCCACTTCTAAGCAGGAGAAAGGTCCAAACCGTAGCCGGGAGTGAGCTGGATTTAGAAATGAAAGTGAAAGAGTAAGCAATAAAATGTGGGCGCTCCTGCACTATACGGACAACATTTTGGTGGTAGGGTTAGGGTGGCTTGCTTGAGGCAGATTCAAAGAAAAGCGGTTAATTACTCGGATTGGTTCTCGCATCCCTGTGCCCAAAAGGATGGGCGAGTTCGGTTTGAGTGTTCATCGATCGGGTGGATCTATATGCTTTGGGGTGGTGACACGAGGTGTAGCGCAGTCTGGTCAGCGCATCTGTTTTGGGTACAGAGGGCCATAGGTTTGCATCCTGTCACCTTGATGTGGTAGCCTTCTCCATGGTCGGACAGTAAGGCAAACAGCGCAAAGCATAAAGTAAATACATGATGCCTCGACTAGGTAAAGTGTTTTTTCCCCTTATCGGTAGTTCCATAGCAGGTTGTTTCGTATGTTTTCTAGGATCAAATAGAAGCACCACCCCAGAATTGATCCTTCTTCTATTCTTACTTTTACTAAGTCTGACTTTAGTTTCTCGTTCAAAAAAAAAGGAGTGTGATTCTTTTATTCCTAATATTTTTCATCTCTTTCTTTTCCTAATTTCTCCCGATCTACTTACTTTCTCGCTTAGATGTTCTTTTGGATGATATTTTCTCTTTTGTTTTGGTTTTGAGTGTGGGGGGAGGGCAAGGACTTACTCTTCCATGCCCTTCAAACTCCTCATCGAGAATAGGGATCTTCGGATCCGTGAGAAAAAGCATTCATGCTATTCTCTTTTTCAACAAATACTTACTTCACATCCTGCCTTGGCCGAAAATGCCGCCTACACCTCCCAAGAAGCCTTTTGTGACTTTTTGGATGAGAAACAAAGTAAACTTGACCAACAAGGCGGGAATGTATTAGTAAAGGACCAGAGAGAACTCAAATTTTAGAATCTACTGTCTCGCGATATACGAACACATGGCCAAAACTCAGCCTATATAAATAGAATACTCGGTGGATGATAATGAATTGGATTTGCACTGAGAAGTCCCTATGGTATGGTTGAGGGCAGCTGAATGAAAGGAAAGCGGGTAGGCTGCCTGGGTGAGACAAAGTAGAATAATCTAACTGGAGGAGTGAAAGCCAGGATGGCTTGGTAAGCAAGCAATCCGTTATGTGGGCGCCAACTCCAAGTTCCCTCTCTTCTTTCTTTTTTTTGTCACGATCAAAATGAAAGGTTGTTCTCTGGGCCTATCTTTTGCTCCCAGAGATGCTGGTTCGAGTCTAGCTCGTGAAAGAGTTCGTGAGTATACCTCGGGATGACTTTTTATCCACTACTCATCCTCGAAATCTAGTCTAGTTCATCCATAGAGGACTTGATACTTATCTTCGACAAATCTCAAGCGGGACGAGTCAATAGCAGATGCGGATTTTATTTAGTAGCTGTGTTTACGCCTTCAACCCCGAAAAGGTTAGATTCTTGCAAAAAAGTAACATCCGAGATTTGTGAACATACCGGCTTGGGATAGAGAAATCCGGATGAATACCACAAAGGGGGCATAGGGTTGTGTGAACAAGGCTTTCACTAAGAGAATGTGCCTACAATGAAATTGTTAGACCTTTATTGATGCACATGAATTATCTTTCCAGTCGGTGAAGCTAAGAAAAGAAGCCCTTAGAAAGCAGAGCTAGACCCACACAAATGCTTAATCGAAAGCTCTGTCCTCCTTCCCCTCCTACCAGATCGAAAAGAAGAAGCTTGCTCTTCCGACCCAAAAGGCTTTTGCCGTGATATTACTTCCCCCTATTCGACGATTCACTCTTCCTGGACTTGCTTGACTCGTCCGAAAAAAGAGGGAAAGTGCTAAGACCGCTAATGCAGCTAGGGGAGTTTAAGGACTCATTTCCAAGGCTAGAAGCCTAGACTAGACTAGAAAGGAGATTGCTTTGGTCTTCAGTCAGCTCTACTAGATGCAGTTGCCCAGGAATCCAATGCACTAACTCCTGGAAGCTCCATTCATGCCCACCTACCGACCGAGGANATCTTCCGACCCAAAAGGCTTTTGCCCTGATATTACTTCCCCCTATTCGACGATTCACTCTTCCTGGACTTGCTTGACTCGTCCGAAAAAAGAGGGAAAGTGTTAAGACCGCTAATGTGGCTAGGGGAGTTTAAGGACTCATTTCCAAAGCTAGAAGCCTAGACTAGACTAGAAAGGAGATTACTTTGGTCTTCAGTCAGCTCTACTAGATGCAGTTGCCCAGGAATCCAATGCACTAACTCCTAGAAGCTCTATTCATGCCCACCTACCGACCGAGGAAGATGCTACTGATCCCTGAATCGAGGGACTACGTGCTTTCAATCCCTTACAGCTGCCTTCCAAGCCCTTCCACCGCCCGAACTACTAATCGCCCCGTTATCTGCTAGTCTGGTTTGACTCAAACTTCTGTCATATCAAGCTTCCTGACCTGCTTTGTACCAGCTGGTATTTTGTGTACTTCGGGGCACTGACTAGCCCTGCTCAATGCACTACACCCTTCTCTTGAGCGCTTCATTGAGCATTTCTCTTTCTTATCTCGTCCTTATTCTATGCTATCTATAAGGTTGACCTAGCCCTCTCTTCTCTCTCTTTGTCCACGCGAAGATTCCATTCCTTTCCTTTCCTAGCCTATTCAATGTGGTCATATATGTAATAGAATTCAATGGGAAGACCTCCTAGTTGGACCCAGACTGCGATGGTAGTGAATGTGGCCTCAGCTCCCACAAATGCAGGCTCCCAAAGCCTTAGACTGAGATAGTACCACAAAGCAGGGGTTAACATAAATGACTCTATGGAAGTCCTCTCCCACTTGAAAGCTAAATAAGGAGAAGAAGTGCCCCAAATCAATGCATTCCATTCTTAGCAGAGGTTCCTTCCATATAATCCCTCGAAGTACTTCGCTCACCTTCGAAGAGTGAAAGGATCATTCAAAGCAGACTAAAGGCATAGGGCAAAGGAGCTTAGAAGGGGAGTAGTAAGGTATGAAATCACTTAGATAGAAGCATGTTGGATGACGGAACGATGACTTCATGCTTAAATTCTAAATTTTAGATTTCTGACCTTGAGAAATGACGTAAGTGATAGATGGAATCGTTCAGTAGGCTAGTTTCCATTTTCGATTGAGAAAGCGGCGGGCCCAGTGAGCTCTCCAATAGTNGCTTAGACTGAGATAGTACCACAAAGCGTGGGTTAACATAAATGATTATGGAAGTCCTCTCCCACTTGAAAGCTAAAGAAGGAGAAGAAGTGCCCCAAATTAATGCACTCCATTCTTAGCAGAGGTTCCTTCCATATAATCCCTCGAAGTACTTTGCTCACGTTCAAAGAGTGAAAGGATCATTCAAAGCAGACTAAAGGCGTAGGCAAAGGAGCTTAGAAGGGTGACAGAGGGGAGTAGTAAGGTATGAAATCACTTAGATAGAATCATGTTGGATGACAAAATGATGACTTCATGCTTAAATTCTAAATTTGAGATTTCTAACCTTGAGAAATGGCATAAGTGATAGATGGAATTGTTCAGTAGGCTAGTTTCTATTTTCGATTGAGAAAGTGCCGGGCCCAGTGGGCTCTCCAATAGTGCACCGAAACGGGGCCGAAGAGACGATAAGCCTTAGATCGGCTACGATCGAATTGAATTGTCTTTGATTGAGCGAATCCTGCCCGATTTTGGTGTCCATCAATGCTGGAGACATCGTAAATAGTTAAATATTTGATTCCCATATTGAATTAGGAATCGATTGAATGGTACTGGCCTATCCCTTATTCATATTCTATTTTTCTCTCTTTCTTTTTGATACTTGGTTGGCAGGGTCAGGGCCTTTCTCACTGGGTGAGCTAATTTGAATTATTCTATGTCAATATGACCTTAACGGCCTTTATTTTAAGCAATTATTCGCTCCAAGATGCACGACAAAAACTTCGATCTCTCTCCATAATTGATATGGAAGTTGGAAAAAATCAACCACTCAAAGTTGACCTCAAAATGTTCCAAACACGCATAAGTGTGAAGATTGAAGACCTTCTTTTCTATATTTCATATAGTTGATTAGTACAAAAGATAAGGGCAATGGTTTATGCATTACGGGTAGATTCCTCTTACCTAAGAAATGGAAAGGGAACTTCACCGAATGATAGGTAAAGTATGGGACGTTCAGTAAATAATCCCTTAGCTCAAGTCCGTGGAGATACCCAAGGCAGCTCCCTATGTCCTTTATACCCAACAGGACAAGAGTATAAAGGTCCGCCATGGGCGAATAAGAGCTCATCGAACCGTCATTCTTTACTTCCGGGGTCAATCAATCGGTAGTCCTCCAATTTCTTCTCGAAAGACTGTTTATAAGAAATAGCTTATGCCACTTGTATTGCCCCGGATTGACAAAAGAGGCTTGGATTGGAGATTCTTGTGTAAACATTCAAGTTGACAATTGACTTTCTAGACAGCCAGTGGACTCTGAAACCAATACCAATGATTTCGTTGGATCTAAGAATAATGTAGCACAGAAAACCGGACTCACTAAGGATGGTGAATGGGCAATACGTAGAGGTTGCTCTGCTTCCTATGGATTGTTTTATAGAGGTACGATTACGATGCTTGCTCCAAATGGAAGAGAGACGGCTTTCCTTTCGGACATTGCAAATGCACAAACGAAATATCTTAATCAGCGGAACAAGTCACTCTCAATCCGATCTATCAAGAAATGCTTTATCGGTAAATTAAAGCGAGAGATAGTCGATCCTTTCTTAGGGTTCCAAGTAATTCAACCAGTGCCAAGAAAAGTATCCGGTTGTAGAGTGAGGCAGTAGAGAGGAGTTGGCATAATATGTAATCCCTAGGGTATCGGTGTCGGAGAAGGGGATCACTCAATGCTGTTACATGCACTCATTAGTTCGAATTGAGTAGCGTGAAGGAGATAATAGAAGGAACCGCCGAAAGTAGTTCCGTCTTTCCAGGTCTTCCGGAGTAAAGTTTTCTCATCCAATAGCATTCTTAGTTAGTACCATGCAACTAAGCATGTTTTGGACGAGCGAAGCGGCTAGGCTATATGCTTAGCCTCGTATTCTCGGATTGGTATTGGATAAGAAAGGGTTTTCTTTCTTCCCACTCATGAAGAACAATAAAGTGAGGGGAGGGCCTCCATGGGAAAAGGGTAAGTTTGGGATGAGAGGGCGAACATTAAAATAGTAGTCACCAAATTTGACTATTTTATTTTTTATGAAGGCGAATTGATAAGAAAAAGGACTTCCATGTGTATAAAAGCACAAGGGAAGGAGGCCCCTAGTCCAAGTATAATAGCATAAGGGGTGCAAGGGTGAAGATACTAGAGTGGTTTGGCACTCATGGTCAGCTTTCTTTCGTTCGGGCTTTCTTTCTTCTGCCTTTACGCGAGCCAATTATGCGTGGCGCTGAAGAGGAAGGCATCATTTATTATACTATTATCGGCCATATAATGGTGGCATTGTGGATCTCATTCGTATTTCAGTTTTTTTGGACAAAGTTAGAGTAATCATTTATGGAATAAGTCTTTTTTAATTATTCTATTAGCATAGCATTAAGTGGTAAACATTTTACACTTTATCTTTTACCATACAATACATGCAAACATAACAAATAAAACCAAACAAAGATAGTTAGCATAGAGAGGAGTCTATCTCCAGTAGGCACCGGAGTAGATCTACACTAAAAAAAAACCAAACATGAAAACAAATGTCTCAAGACACTTATTGAAACCTTCTAAAACTAAAACGAGTCGACGAACTCTTTTAGTTTTCTCGGTCACTAAGGAAGATTGCCTCCATGATAAGTGCTTGTTGCTCCCGGCGTAGTCCCTGGAGTCTTTCTTCTAGTTCCCGAATTATTTGATGGCTTGCTTCCATTCGGGCTTCAATAGCAGCCGGGTTCACAGAGCGAAGATGCCTCAAGAAACCATTTAACATTATTCGAGTCTTTCGAAGAAAATTTTATACATTTTGTATTTCAACATTAATTTCAGCAAGTCGCTGGGGAATGTCAAGAATTTGAGCAGGGAGGGCCATGGCTTCTCGATATACACTGGCAGAAAATTTTTGTTTTTTGTTTTTTTGTAGAGCACGAAGGCTTATCGAGCCTCTTTTTATAGAATGTATAGCAATTATGCCAATGCAGTACGAATTGCATGGCTGGCATAATATGAGTACTATAACCATGCTGCCAGTATGAAAAAACAAACTTTGCATAACCCTTTCACCTAATCGGTCGTGGTGAAGTCAGCAATGGATTCGGCGGATCATACACCTTATGCTAGGATTTGGGAAGGACATTTACGAGACTGAGCTGAGTTTTAAGAGAAAGACGGGGGTAGATTTATTTGCTCTAACTGGCTGTGAGCATGGGAATTGCGTTGCCGAGCAGAGGGCGAAGAGGAATTTGGTGTTGCAGGTTTGATGACTGTGAGAGGGGTTAAAAATCTATTGGTTTTTTTAGTAGGTATATTAGTATGAATGAACATATTATAGATTATAGAATGTAGAAGAGCCATACGGCACGAGCAGTTGAGTACAGTACTATCATGCCTTTGTTTTGTTGTGTGAAGAAAGTAAAAAACTTGCGAAGCACGCACCTCAATCACCCTGCCTGTGTGAATTGAACGAACTTAAAAGTACAACCAGCTTAAGCTGGTTTTCCACCTATTTTTTAGTGTTCGGCCATTTCTAGCAAAGTCTAAAGGACATATTCGTTGTCTATTTGGTGTTCTGATGGAAGATAATGCTGAGGTTATACACCAAGTACACACGTGATTCTGCTCTGGCGGAAGTGCACGTGCAATTCATCTCTGAAAAAACTCCCTGAGGTCCAGAGAGAGATGAAATTTATAGTCAACCTCTGCCTCTCAGATATCTTTATTTTGCAACACTTCTATATAGAGATGGATGTAATATTAATATGATTAATAGTTTAAGTTTACTATTTGCAGTTTTCCAAAGTCTCAATTTTAGGGCTTAGTTCTGGCCTTGTTTCGTAGTGAATTTATCGATTTGAATACTTCTAACACTGAATTCTCTTTTTTAAATTCAACTTGACTTGTACTTGGAACAGAGAAAAAGGGTATCCAATTGAAATCTAGTTTTTTCTATTTTTCGCTTAGATGTGCTCGGCAGATGCTAAAGCTAGAGCGTGATGGCAAGAATTGATCGAGCAAAGAATCACAATTCTCATCTATCACATTCAGAAAGACTACTGGCATAATTTCACTCAATTAAATAAACTATACCCTTATAAAACTTATTAGTACTCCTACACAGTTGTTCAATTATAATGTCATTCTCAACTCTATCCCTAATTGGGTCTTTGCTTTCAGGCCCTTTTGAAGAGGTTATCTTTTTGGTTAATATCATCCCCGCTCGCATGGACTTCCGGTCTTTCTTAGTTAACAACTTTATTACAATTTTCAGTTTTCTAGTTACTCCTGCACAAGCAACAATAGTTATGGATCTGATTGAGGAGTGCTGGGAAGAATGGATCTGGGAGATACCCTTGAAGATCACTTACCCAGCTGTGGAAGGACATAAGTGGAGAATTGTCACCGGATTTGATCCAAAAAAATACAAGACGGAGTTAACTTATTGGTGAGTCTTGGCCGGGTTAGTGTTGAAGGAAGAAAACCTTATTGTAGGTTCTTTTTTATTTAAATAGTGCCAAATTCAAAAATAAAAGGAAAAAGATGCTTGTACGCACATTAGATTTGCTAATTCAATTGATCCTACTGTGTCTAGATCAGGGTTCCCACTTGTTAGCTTTGTATTGGCTCCCATCTTACTTAACAGGGCCCTTAGTTGAATACCGATCAAAATTAATTGAAATTTTTAAACTTTTTCAATATAGAATAATTAGTTATGTTAAATACCCCGAAAAGCCGAAACCTCTTATTCCGGTCCTTCGAAAAACTACGACTAGTCAGGAATTGCGTAAGAGAAGAGACGTCGTAAGTAACAATAGCGCAAAGCAGGCGGCAAGGAGCGTCCGGAGTCTCTTAAGAAAGGACAAAGACTAATTAATATCATATTTACACCGATCAGATTTAAAAAAGTCCTTCGCCCCTTATCTTCTCGTCTATCTTCTTTATCTTCTGATCGGATCGCCTGGCTTTTTTCAAGCCCTACTTGAATTGCTTTCTTCAAAAGAGCTTTCTTTATTAAGAGTCCTTTAAGAAGCTAAGCTCCTTCAGATAGTAAGATTCGCTTAACTTCATACCTCTAAGCGCTCGTGACTATCCGATGATAGTCACTTCACTTTCCTTTTAGACTGAAAAAGGAAAACAGAAAGATTGAGCATAAAAACAATATAGATAATGGGCTATTACGTGCAACCAATTGAAATTCAATAATAAGAGTCTGATCTTCTCGCTTAAGAATATGCGATTCCTCCGGAGTGAAGTTGTTGGGGGGAAGAGAAGATGAGGAAGCTAGTTTAATTGAGGAAGCCACTTTCTTTAATGTATACTAGCTGGTCTACAAAAGCATGACGCATGACGCTTCTCCTTTTTTTAGTCCACTCTCCCTTAGAAAACGGAGCTGCTTGAAAGCAGATTTCGAAATTACATAGGTGAATGTAGAGATCACCGGTGTCCTACTCGAGACGAAGTACTTGTCGTCCCCAAACCAAAAGGGATGAGGGAAAAAGGCTCGAGAAAGCGTCCTTGGAAGGGGGAATATCTGAAAAAGTGTTAGCGGGGAGCCCATCCCTCTCGTTCTTACAGAAGACATAAGGGGGAATACACGACGGACGGAAAGCGGGGAAACATCCTTTTTCTGTCTTCTCTCCACAGAGGAAGGAAAGCACCGCCAAGCCAACAAGAAAGCAGAAACTGCATGAGGTAAGACTAAGGGCCTTGTGCGCCCTGCAAGAGATTACCGGGGGTCTCGGTACCAGGGGGGCGCGGGAACAAGAAACTCCAGTAAATAAAAGAAAGACAATAGGAGTCCTCTCAATAGCCGAGGGCCCACTTCCCTATATGCGCTTACGGAAGGGGAAAAGCTTGATTCTCATAGATTAGACAATACACATGTGCAAACAAGAAAATCAAACTATCTTCTTATTGATACTATATATTTATCCTTTCCCCTATAGATCCACCTTTCTTCAAAATAAAGATATAGCAACTAAAAGAAAGCTAAATCGAATCGGAATAGGATAAAGAACGCACGAAGAATCAGAGAGAAAGAGGATTATAAAAGCGAAAAGCCTAGAAGACTAGATTGTCAGACTCGGAGGTAGCAGTAAGATCTCTGTCTCCAGAGAAGGCATGAGGGTTTTCTAAAAGTCTCCTCTCATTACTTATGGATAAAGCTCTTAAGCTTAAGCTTTTACGAACTGAAAGATCTTCCCATTCTAAATAAGAATGAGAGTCTTTCAACTAGATGTGCTCCTTTGGCTGGGTTTGAGAGAGAGNAAGAGAAGATGAGGAAGCTAGTTTAATTGAGGAAGCCACTTTCTTTAATGTATACTAGCTGGTCTACAAAAGCATGACGCATGACGCTTCTCCTTTTTTTAGTCCACTCTCCCTTAGAAAACGGAGCTGCTTGAAAGCAGATTTCGAAATTACATAGGTGAATGTAGAGATCGACAGTGTCCTACTCGAGACGAAGTACTTGTCATCCCCAAACCAAAAGGGATGAGGGAAAAAGGTTCAAGAAAGCGTCCTTGGAAGGGAGAATATCTGAAAAAGTGTTAGCGGGGAGCCCATCCCTCTCGTTCTTATAGAAGACATAAGGGGGAATACACGACGGACGAAAAGTAGGGAAACATCCTTTTTCTTTCTTCTCTCCACAGAGGAAGGCAAGCACTGCCAAGCCAACAAGAAAGCAGAAACTGCATGAGGTAAGACTAAGGGCCTTGTGCGCCCTGCAAGAGATTACCGGGGGTCTCGGTACCAGGGGGCGCGGGAATAAGAAACTCCAGTAAATAAAAGAAAGACAATAAGAGTCCTCTCAATAGCCGAGGGGCCACTTCCCTATATGCGCTTACGGAAGGGAAAAAGCTTGATTCTCATAGATTAGACAATACACATGTGCAAACAAGAAAAGCAAACTATCTTCTTATTGATACTATATATTTATCCTTTCCCCTATAGATCCACCTTTCTTCAAAATAAAGATATAGCAACTAAAAGAAAGCTAAATCGAATCGGAATAGGATAAAGAACGCACGAAGAATCAGAGAGAAAGAGGATTATAAAAGCGAAAAGCCTAGAAGACTAGATTGTCAGACTCGGAGGTAGCAGTAAGATCTCTGTCTCCAGAGAAGGCATGAGGGTTTTCTAAAAGTCTCCTCTCATTACTTATGGATAAAGCTCTTAAGCTTAAGCTTTTACGAACTGAAAGATCTTCCCATTCTAAATAAGAATGAGAGTCTTTCAACTAGATGTGCTCCTTTGGCTGGGTTTGAGAGAGAGAGCGTGAGATAGTTGGTCTAATAACTAGTCCAACTTCCTTGTATCTGAAAGCGATGACAGGATGTTAGGTCTAGTAAGGAGACTTTTTGGATAATTTACTTCCACGCATAGACTGTTAGGCTAAGAAGAATAGGTTGGGATTTATCCCACCTTTGAAAGGGTGGTTTTGTTCTGTCAATACAGCTTATCGAGTTATCAAGCTGAACTGCCTTCTATAAGGAGCTTGAATCGTTCGTTTACTCTAAGTCTTATTACCGACGCGATGGATTGATATTTGAAAACACTTTCAATACAAAAATAGCTCCTTCCGGCTATACTCTAGTTGGACAGTCTTAGTTCAGTTTGAGAAGTCAAGGAGGCACGAAGAGCTAACAAAGAGTCTTTATATTTGACTGTCCGAAATCAAGTGGGAGATTGAATTGAAAAGGCCCCTTACTATAGATAGGGTGTTAGCGCTGTTTTTTGAAATAAGGACGTTTAGGTTTGACTAATAAGATAGAAAGGGGCAAGCCAAANCTCTTTATATTTGATTGTCCGAAATCAAGTGGGAGATTGAATTGAAAAGGCCCCTGTCACGTCCCAAAACCTAGGAGCGCGACCGGTGCTCAACCGAGTGAACCCGACCGAGTAAGCCTGTTAGATTTCCATCTACCCAAACTCATCCACAAATGAAGATAATCCACATTTTCCTTAATTTAGACAAAAATGTGATCATGTCTACAATACCAATTCACTACCAATGGTTTTCATCATTTTTATAGTCTCAAATGGGACAAGTAATACAACCACAACATAACATAGTTTGTCTTTCCCAGCACCAATACACAACACATACTATGTCTATGGAGCCTCTATAGATAAAGAAGAGTACAACGATAATGACGGCAACAAGGCCCCGACTATACCTTATACAGAATACACAAAGAACAAAAGATACATGACCCCGGGATGAAGTGGGGCTCGCCAATTCTGCTGGGAAGAATGTGTACTGCTATCACTGATCAATACCTCCTGTTGTGGAACCACCTGCATCTATTTAAAGATGCAGCGCCCCCGGCAAAAGGGACGTTAGTACTGTCGAATAGTACTAATATGAAAACCAAACACCAATTTAAGAATTTAGAAATACAATATGAATATGATGAATTCAGGGCGACAATAGAATGATATAGCTAACTGTTTAAACCAGAGCAAGCTTATTAAGAGCTATCAATAACATTTATGGAATTTAAGATGAGATCCTCTGTAACCATCTTCACACAAAGCGGCCCCGCCGCCTCACCCGATGTATGCGGGTGGAGGTGTAAGTACAATACCACAACTCTACTCAAGCGGCCATGCCGCCTCACCCAATGTATATGGGTGGATGTATAACCACAGTACCAAGAACCTACACAAAGAGGCTATGCCACCTCACCCCAATGTATGAGGGTGGAAATGCATCAACAATACCAATACCAACACAAAGCGACTATGCCGCCTCACCCCAATGTATGCGGATGGAAATGCATCAATGATACCAATACCAACACAAAGAGGCTATGCCGCCTCACACCAATGTATGCGGGTGGAGGTGTATCACAATCACAATCTCTACACAACTTGGCATAATAACTTTCACATAAATCACGACTTGAAATTATAACATGTGGATACACAACCCATAGTTTGGGACACATACTCAATTTATAATGAAATATGATAAGAGCATTTGAAACATGAATTGAACATATATCTTCATCACAAAACGTATCGGAATACTCGATTTGTAATCAACATCTTGGAACCTACAAGGATAATAGGAATTCCAATTCTTAAGGAAAGGTTTAGCCAACATACCTCACTTGAGCTTCCTTACTTGAGCCAAAAGTTTAGGCCCCTGAGGGCCATTTCTACTGTCACTTTGCGGACCGCATAACCATTAAGTGTTCGCATATGCGACCGCAGACCTGTGTCGGGGCACTATTATTCTTAATTTAAAACCCGACCCCCATTCTGTTAAAATACCCCTTAGGTCTATTTTGAGCTCATTTTCTGATATTTCTAGAGTGAGAGAGAGAGGGTTCAAGAGGGAGGGCCTAAGTTTTCATCAAATTGATCTTCAATCATCACTTGAAGCTTTGGAAATATTCAAGTACAGCACCAAATTCTTCACCCAAAAGGGTTAGACTTCATCACCCCGGCTCTTAATTTCAAACATAGCTATAATGGGGTACTAGTGTGATACTTTATAGGTATAAGGGTGCTTTATCTTGCATGCATGTATGATAAAGAGTGGGGGGAAAAGTGAGCTAGAACCATGAACGTTTTCCTAATTTTGGGTTCAATTTGTATATTGCTAAAATAGATTGAGGTTGCTAAGGGGTACGGATAATTGTAGAGTCTAAAGAAGCGCAATTGAGGTATGTATGGCTAACTCTCTTCTTCCTAGAATCGAACTCCTGGTGTCCGAATAATGGGTGTAAGTTCTAACTTGATCATACTAGAATTGTTTGCCTTAGTGTGTTGGATTGAAAGATTCATGTTCCCTAATAGTTTTAGATGGTTACCATGTCATCATGCTATTTGAGAACGTAATTATGTTGTTCCAAGCTCCTTCCCTTATGTGTGCAATGGCTTATGTGATGGTACTTATCGACATGAATGATAATGTTATTTGAATGGATAAAAAGGGAAAAGACTTGAATTGTAAAATGTTCCCAAGTGCCAAGAACTACTTAATAAATGAGGTTGTTTGTGCCATATAACGAAAGATGGGAAAGAAATGTGAATTGAGTGAACACTTGAAAGAGGTTATGTCTCAAGTGAGATGGCTAAGCTGATCGGGCCGAGATCGGACGCCATGTTGTACATATGGTGGCATTTGTGTTGGAATTATTGATTTACATTGTGGATATGGATATGTCTCACTTGAGATGGCTTAGCCGGTCGGGCCGAGACCGGACTCTGTATAAAATCACGGTGGCATTGTGAGTTGTGGCTTTGACACTAAAGATTATTAATCTAAAAAGATGGAAAGATTTAATTGGAAACTATGTGACCCTTACTTGGTGTTTTCTTTGTATTTCTATGAAGCTCTTATTGATTATTATGACTGCCTTCTCTTTGTTTCATTGTTCATTCTACTAAGATTGGTGTTTGCCTTACATACTAGTACTATTCGACAGTACTAACGTCCCTTTTGCCGGGGGCGCTACATCTTTGAATGGATGTAGGTGGTTCCATCGCAGATAGTGCCGATCGCAGATAGTGGTGCTCTCTTTCTCTCCTCACAGCAGTCTTGGTGAGCCCCATTTCTCCCAGGGGTCATGTAGTCCTTCTTTTGTATAAGTTTTCATATTTTGAGGTATAGCCGGGGCCTTGTTGCCGGCATTGTCATGTTGCTCTTTTGTACTCTTAGAGGCTCCGTAGACATTTATGTGGGTCATGTATGTATGTTGGGGTGGTCGTTGGATCGAGTTGTATTTTGGGAACTCAACTATGGCATAATGTATATAAGGAAAAATGAACTAGCAATATTTATATATTTATATAACTGATCTCTCCCCTGTTTTACAAATGGTGATGCGATCCCTTCTTAGTTTATGAATGAGTCGGGTAGGAAAGGTTTAATAGGCTTGCTTAACTGGGTTCACTTGGTTGAGTGCCGATCGCGCTCCCCGAGGTTGGGGCGTGATAAAAAAGGCCCAAAGAGTGTATTTGACAAAGTAGGGTCGGGTTTTAAAAACCTAAAAATGAAGCTACTAAGAGGTTCTGCGATCGCATATGCGATCGCACAATGAATATGCGGACCGCATATTAGTCGCATAATTGCTGACCAAAACGACTAAAAATCTGCTTGTGTTTGCGGTCACTATGCAGTCCGCGTAACTGTTCTGCGGTAGCATAATGAACCGCAGAACAGTTATGTGATTGCATAGTCGACCGCATAATTGTATCCAAGCTGACCCTCTTCTGCCTCACTTATACGACCATTATGCGGCTCGCAGAGTGATTCTGCGGTCGCATAATGGACCACAGAAACGCGTTTTTTTGCCAAATATTTTCCTTTACTTTCTGGTGCATTGTTCAACCCAAAAAGTCCGAGCCGGGCCTCGTAAGCTCGCCGCAAAGAATTTCTATAATACTCAGCACGTAAAACCAATTCGGCATCACGAAACATTATTTTCTTTTGCAAAAATTATATGGGGCCTTACATTCTCCCCCATACTATAGATAGGGTGTTAGCGTTGTTTTTTGAAATAAGGATGTTTAGGTTTGACTAATAAGATAGAAAGGGGAAAGCCAAAACCTACTCTGCTGAGTTCGGCTTTCTGGGCTACCTACTTTAGGGCTTATGTAATATATAAAGAAGAAGCCTCTTAGGCCTTTTTGTTTAAGGGTTGCTCGCCTTTTGAATAGAAGGAAGTGGGAGAGCAGAGGTTATTTTAGTAAATCGATGCACGAGCTGAGGCTCCCATGTCCCGCCGACCCTCTAAAAAAGTAAGGGCTAATAGGGAGTCAAAAGTAAGCAGAGTAAAAGGCGGGTAAAACTCACATAAGCACAGGGGAGACACATTAATAAAAAGTGAGAAGCCCTGTCGTGGGGGACTGACCAACTATGAATAGATCTTACTTATGCTTACGGGTAAGAACAGTATCGTGGGTCTATTTGTTACAAAAGGCGAACATCCCCTTTCCAAAACATTAACATAGGTCTTCAGGCAGACATCGAAAAGAGGGCGAAAAGAGTCTATTTACCTTTACAATATTTTGGAATGTATCATGGCTCTATCTATTCATAAAAAAAAAGAGTTCTGCATCTCGGGTGAACAAATAGGTGTGTGGAAGAGTGACAGGGGGGCTACGAGCCCTCTCTCGTTGTTGTTCTCGGACCACCCATCTCTTCTTTCCCCTTCGCCCAGCCCGGTGAGATCAGATTTCTAGAACGAAGTGAAGTGATAGGAAAAGAAGACTGCTGGCGGGAAATCCCTATTCATGAAAGCCCCTTGTAAAGGGGAAAACGAAAGTGTTCTCCTACGCACCAGCTGAAGAAAGGAGCTTTGGAAGCTTACCTTATTATTATATTAAAAGGGAAAAGGG